>PVJS01000789.1:0-102500 GCA_004027185.1 Glis glis
TTTCTTACTGGTAAAAGGAATGATCCAGCAAGAGGATATAACAATAGTCAACATTTATGCCCCAAACATAGGTGCAACCACTTTCATAAAAGAAACTCTTCGTGATATTAAATCACACATAGATCCCAATATAATAATATTGGGAGACTTCAACACCCCTCTCATACCACTAGATCGATCTTCAAGACAAAAGGTCAGTAAAGATGCCTCAGACCTAAGGAACACCATAAACCAAATGGAACTAGTAGACACATACAGAATATTCCACCCAACTACAGCTGAATTAACATTATTTTCAGCTGCTCATGGAACCTTCTCTAAAATAGACCATATCCTAGGCCCCAAAGTGAGTACTAGCAAGTTCAAAAAATGTTATATAATCCCCTGCGTCTTTTCAGACCATAATGGAATAAAACTAGAAATCAATTATAAGAAAACCCAGAGAAACCTCATAAACACATGGAAACTGAACACCACACTGCTGAATGAGGAATGGGTCAGAAAAGAAATAAGGGGAGAAATTAATAAATTCCTAGAAACAAACAAAAACACAGACACAACATATCAAAATCTCTGGGAGACTCTGAAGGCAGTATTAATATGTAAATTCATAGCACTGAGTGCTCACATAAGAAGAACAGAAAATCACCAAATAAATAACCTGATGACACACCTGAAAGCCCTTGAAAAACAGGAACAGTCTAACCCCAAAGCCAGTAGAAGACAGGAAATTATTAAAATCAGAGCAGAAATCAATGAAGTAGAGAATAAAAAAACAATATAAAAAATCAACAAAACCAAAAGCTGGTTCCTTGAAAAAATAAACAAGATAGGTAAACCACTAGCCAACCTAATCAAAAGAAAGAGAGAATCAATTAAATTACTAAGAGATGAAAAAGGTGATATTACCACTGACAGCACGAAAATCCAGAGGATTATCAGAAACTACTTTGAAAAATTGTACTCCAACAAAACAGAAAACCTAGAAGAAATTGACAAATCTAGACACGTACAACCTTCCTAAATTGAATCAAGATGATATAGAAAATTTAAATTGACCAATAGCAATTAAAGAGATAGAAGCAGCAAGAAAGAGCCTACTATCAAAGAAAAGCCCAGGTCCAGATGGTTTTCCATGTGAATTTTATAAAACCTTCAGAGAGGAACTAATCCTAGTACTCCTCAATCTATTCCGTGAAATAGAAAGAAACAGGACTCTCCTAAATACATTCTATGAAGCCAGCATCACATTAATACCAAAACCAAGTAAAGACAGCTCAAGAAAAGAAAACTACAGGCCTTTATAGTTGATGAACTTAGATACAAAACTTCTAAACAAAATACTAGCAATGCGCTTTCAAAACCACATCACGAAAATCATATATCATGACCAAGTCGGGTTCATCCCAGGAATGCAAGGCTGGTTCAACATACAAAAAACAATCCATGTAATCCACCACATAAACAGAACTAAAGACAAAAATCACATGATCATTTCAATAGATGCTGAAAAAGAATTTGACAAAATCCAACACCCATTCATGATAAGAACACTGCAGAGAATTGGAATAGAAGGACCATACCTCAACATCATAAAGGCAATATACAATAGGCCCACAGCCAACATCATATTGAATGGGGAAAAACTTCCAGAGTTCCCTTTAAAAACAGGAACAAGACAAGGATGTCCGCTGTCACCACTCCTTTTCAGTATAGTACTTGAGACTCTAGCCAGCGCAATAAGTCAAGAGAAGGAAATAAAAGAGTACAAATAGGAAAAGAGGAACTGAAACTATCTCTATTTGCATATGACATGATATTATACTTAGAAGATCTAGCAAACTCAACCAAAAGGCTCATAGAACTGATCAACAAATTCAGCAAAGTGTCTGGATACAAAATCAATCTTAAAAAATCAGAAGCTTTTCTGTATGCCAACCATAAATCCACTGAAAAGGAAATCCAGAAGATATTTCCACTCACGATATCCCCCAAAACAATAAAATACTTGGGAATAAACCTAACAAAGGAGGTAAAAGACCTCTACAAGGAAAATTTTAAGACATTGAAAAAAATTGAAGATCTTCGAAGATGGAAAGATCGCCCATACTTTTGGATAGGCAGAATAAATATCATCAAAATGGCCATTCTTCCAAAAGTGCTCTACAGATTCAATGCAATACCCATTCAACTACCAAAGTCATTCTTCACTGACATAGAAAAATCAGTACTTAAATTCATCTGGAACAACAAAAAACCAGAATAGCCAAAGTAGTTCTCAGCAACAAGAACCATGCAGGAGGCATCACAATACCTGACTTCAAACTATACTACAAAGCTATAGTAATAAAAACAGCATGGTATTGGCACAAAAGCAAACACATAGAACAATGGAGCACAATAGAATCCTCAGAAACAAATCTACACACCTACAGCCAATTTATTTTTGACAAAGGGGATAAAAATATCCACTGGAAAAAAGATAGCCTCTTCAACAAATGGTGCTGACAAAACTGGTTAACCATATGCAGAAAAATAGAAATAAACCCCACTTTCTCACTTCAAACAAGAGTCATTCAAGATGGATCAAACCTAGAAATCAGACCAGAGACCCTGAAGCTACTCGAAGAGGGCATAGGTCCAACTCTTCAACACTTAGGCATAGGTAAAGACTTCCTCAACAATACCCCAAAGGCACAGGAAATTAAAATGAGGATCAATATGTGGGATTGCATTAAACTGAAGAGCTTTTGTGCAGCAAAGGAAACAATCAAGAACCTCAACAGAGAGCTGACAGAATGGGAGAAGATTTTTTGCCAGCTACTCCTTTGAAAGAGGATTAATATCTAGAATATACAGAGAACTTAAAAAAATCACCACTAAAAACTAAATAATCCAATCAAAAAATGGGCAAGTGAACTAAATAGACCCTTCACAGAAGAAGAAACACAAATGGCCAGTAAATGTATGAAAAAATGTTCAACATCATTAGCAGTCAGAGAGCTGCAAATCAAAACTACCCTGAGATTTCACCTAACCCCGATTAGAATGGCAATCATTAAAACACAAAGAACAACAAATGCTGGTGAAGATGTGGAGAAGTAGGAACTCTACTACACTGCTGGTGGGATTGCAAATTAGTGCAACCACTTTGGAAAACAGTGTGGAGGATCCTCAGAAGAGTGGGAATGAACCTACCATATGACCCAGCAATACCACTTCTAGGCATCTACCCAGTAGAACTGAAACCAACTACCAGACTAATGCATGTGTATCTATGTTTATAGCTGCACAATTCACGATTGCCAAACTTTGATCCAGCCAAGATGCCCATCAGCTGATGAATGGATCACAAAACTATGGAATATGTACACAATGGAATTTTACACAGCCACAAAGAAGAACAAAATTACATCATTTGCAGGGAAATGGAGGGAACTGGAGAACATTATGCTAAGTGAGATTAGTCAGTCAGAAAGAGTGAAAAGTCGGATGTTCTCCCTAATATGTGGAAGCTAGGGACAATGGGACTTAGAAAGGACTCCAGAGAAAGGAGAAAACTTTAGATGAGCAAGAAGGGGACATAACTGAGGGAGATGGGAAGGGGGAAGAGGGAAACACACTAATGCACACGATGTATATACACAAATTTATCAGAGTCAATCACTATGCTGAGCACAAAAAGGAGGGAAGGAGGAGGGAATAGGGTGGGATTTGAGGGAGGGCTAAATGAGCAATGTGTGCATGCATGCTTCTGATATACCCTGACACTTATCAAAATGTATAACTACAATGCACCAATAAATGAATATATTTAAAAATATATATATAATAAAATAAAGAAAAATGTTAGAAAAAGAAAGGTGAATAATCTGAATTGAGATGTGAATTTTAACTACATGCTGAGTTGCAAGCACTTAGTATGACAACATCATATACAAGATCTCATTAGTAATCTTTAAAAAATCAACATGTCACAATAACATCATTTTGGTATATTGGGTTAAGTTAAATATGAAAATTAGTTTCATCCATTAGTTTCTGTCTTTAAAATGTGGCTTCCAGAAAATGAAAGTTAATGTGTGTCTTGCATTGCATTTCTAGGGAGGCATATGTATATATTCCTTTATTTTGTGCATTGTAATTATACATCATACTGAGGGGTAGACTGATGGGAAAATACATGCATACTCCTCTTTGAGCACTTTCTACGGAAGAGGGAAGAGTATTTCTGCTTCGAGTCTCTTTCAGCTCCGCAATTCATAGCTCTGAGCATGAATAATAGATTCTATAGTGTGTGTAGTCGTAGACGAAGTTTGCTGGAGAGCCAGGGGATTGCAGGTGGAGATGGAGTCTTCTTTGAGAAGCTGGATGCAGTATGAGTCATGCTCATCCACATGCCCAGGAGTTCAAGGAGAAACCCCACTCCACTGCAGGGTGGCAGCCAAAGGCACTCTTGCCCACCTTCAAGTGTTCTTCCAGTCACTCATGGTTGCAACGGTATGATACCCATCTGTCCTGGAGTTCCTGGGGCAGCCCTGAATTTGGTCCACTTATTCTCATTAGTACTGTTTTGTCAACCTAATTTTGGTTCTAAAATTATGGACACCATGGGCATTAGGGGATTATTAGAAGTTCTCCTCTTAAGATATATAGTATAAAATCACAGTCTTCAGAGGTTTCCAAGAATGGGGGAAAGAAAGGCATGAATAGGCAGAACACAGAAGATATTTAGTTCAGAGAAACCACTATGTATGATGGCATAATAGTGGACACGTCATGCATTTGTCGAAACCTATAGAATGTCCAACATGAAGCATGAGCCCTAAGGTAAATGGTTTTGGTTGATAATGATGTTTCAATGTTGGTTCATCCACTGTGTTAAAAAAAAAAAAGAGCCAGGCATGGTGCCACATGCCTGTAATCCTAGTCCTTGATAAACTGAGACAGGAGGATTACAGGTTGGAGGTGTCAGCTTCAGGAAATTTTTTTTTTAGTAATGGGGATTGAATGCAGGGGTATTCGACCTCCAAGCTTCACCGTAGCCCTTTATATTTTTAATTTGGAAACAGGGTTTTGCTATGTTGGTGAAGCTGTCCTCAAACTTGGGATCCTCCTGTCCTAGTCTTCCAAGGACTGGGATTACAGGTGTGTATCACCATGCACAGCTTAGCCTCAGCAATTTGGCGAGACCCTCAGCAGCTTGGTGAGACCCTGTTTCAAAATAAAAAGTAAAAAGGGCAGGCGTGTGTAGCTTGGAAGTAGAATGCTCCTGGATTCAATCCCTAGTACTGAAAAGCAAGCAAGCAAACAAACACAAATAAAGAAAAAAGACAAAAGAAATACTACTCTGGGGATGTTGGTGGAGGAGGCAGGTGTGGGGGACAATGGGGAAAGGAATACATGGAAACATTTTCTACTTTCTAAGTTTTGTTATGAACTTAAACCTGTTCTATAAAGTAGTCCATTAATTAAAAATAGCGCATACACAACCTTATGTCTATATTTAAAATGAAAGCAGTATATATAGAAAACTCCTGCCATGAAAATTGCCTCTCTTTGCAAGAAGTGACAGTTCTCAGTGCGCCTGATGCCCAGCTGCTACTTCACATGAGGAAATGGCACTCAGCACCTTGCCCAGGTGTTCTGCCTCTCTCCTTTAATACAAGAGGCAGGAAAGCGGATCAATGTACTCTTTTTTTTTTGTCTCCAGAGGAAGGCCTGATTGATAGATATGGCCATTAAGTGACTTTGCAAAGCTGTAGTAGTCACTCTGATTTCTTGGGGACCCTGTGAGGTCACACTGTCTTTGAAGGCTGGTTGCAAAGGGAACCTCATGACCTCTGTGTGTGATGGGGCCTTAGTCTTATTTATTATTTAATCACACTTTCTTGGGTGACAAATTGCTTGCTTTGACATGCTTAGTGATACAGGGCTGTTATAATGAGATACTGTGTGAACAAATCAAGACTTAATAAGTGTTCTCTTCCTCCTCTTGGCTTATAACCTATAAAGAACCCTTCCTGATTCCCAATGCCTTGTGTGGAAAATTCTCCTTCAGGGCTTAATGATTTTCTTTTTTTTTTTTTGAGGAAAGGATAAAGTTAGAAGAGTAGGATAATCTGTTTTTGAAAGAAGTTTAATTTATGCTTTATGGAAATTGAACAAGCTTTGACCAGGGATGAGTGGCCTGGGTTATAGTGGGTTTTGCTGCTCAATAGCCACATGACTTCAAGGGAATCTCTGTCCTTCTTGGACACAGGTTTACTCATATACAAAATGGATAGAACAATATTTGTTTTGCCCTGCCTGTTTATACTGAAAAGTTTCTGATAAAAGGGAGTAGGGAGAAGGCACAGTGGTGATGGGTCATTTTCTAGAAGAACTTGGGAGGTTTAAAGCGTGGTCTCCCTCCTTCCCAGGATGCCTTTGGTTTGAATTTAGTGCTAACATTTTCCAGCAATGTGATGCTGAGCAAGGCACCGGTTCTCTCTGGGCCCCATTCTCTCTGGGCCCCATTCTTTCCCCCTTAGGATTCTGTGAATTTACAAATGCAATTTAAACCCATTGCTTTATGTTTTCTGGGTCTTTTTAAAAAATATACATCTGTGTGTGTGTGTGTGTGTGTGTGTGTGTGTGTGTGTGTCTTTATTTTAAAGGATCTTTTAAATTGCAAAGATAATATTTAGTCATTGTATAAAGTTCCAAAATTATAAATCCATTGAAAATAAAACTGAAAGTCTTCCCATTTCTCCAAATCTCAATAGTATTGGTGTATTTCTGAGGTATCAGTGCTTATACAAATCTTTCTGTGGTGTGTGTGTGTGTGTGTGTGTGTGTGTGTGTGTGTGTAACTTTTACTTTGGTTGAGTCAGAAGATTCTTTTTGGTTGCTTAACAGAATTCCAAGATGTTCTTTTTATATCACTACTTATTGTGCTACCTTTCCCCCTTCTAGTATCTGCTTGATGGTCCATTGCATTGCACATACTTAATTTGTTTAGCTAGTCCTTTATTAATAAGGATGTCTTTTGCTCATTTTATACTTGTTTCTTACAATTAAAGAAAAAGTATGCATATAGTAAGAAACCTGACAGTACATAAAGGTATACAATATAAAGCAAAACCTTTATTCTGACCCATTTTCACTTTTTTTCTCAAGTCAAATTCCCTAGAAGTGAACATTTTGAATAGGAATAGGTGTTTTCTCATTTTTTCCTTCCATTGATTACTTTTGTAGCTTTAAATACTGTACACATTTCTATGTGTTGACTTTAACAACTTTAGATACTATCTATTGACTGGTTGTTATGAAAAATAAACAAGAGGTCTGAAATTTTATGACATGAATGGAAGGGCAATTTCTCAGAATGTGTGTGTGTGTGTGTGTGTGTGTGTGTGTGTGTGTGTGTGTGTGTGCTTCCTGATAAATATTTTCTTATATCACCTAACTTATTGGTTTAATCCTTTGGTAATGGTTATTTCTCTATATTTCAAAAACTCCCAATGCTCATGGGGTTGGAGGGTAGGTATGATTTCGGTCTGCTATTATTTCATGAAACTGATGACCCAGGGCAGAGGAGTTTGTACAGCATCAGTTTTAAATGCATGTTTCCAGTGCCCCAGCCTTGTCCTTGGGGGTAATTGGAGCTCTTACTGAAGAGACGGGTCCAAATTTTGATCAATGTTCCTCTGAGAGGTCACTGATCAGAGCATTGGAAGCCACAGAGTAGCCAAGAAATCCAGCGGTAGGTGGTAAACTCAAGAAAAATATAGACAGATTTTAATGTCCAAAGACTAAAGGCTCAACTTGAGCAAAAGATTCTAGTTATAGGGTCAAGTGTACTCTACTGGGCTGCAAGGCTCTCAGTGTGAGATGGTTAATCAGGTAGCTCTGGGTCAGAGACCACAAGGACATCTGAAACTAAATTCAGTTCTACAGTGGGGGAAGGGGGTGTCAAAATGGGTTAGAAAGATGTGGGAAGGTTTTAGAATATAGGCACTCATAAAAAATTGAATTGAGAATTTCCAATAAGCTTTCTACAGAAAAGCTGCTTGTGTTAGGCAACTAAAATGGTTCTTGTATTTAAAAAAGATCTATTGTGCTCATGCTGAAGTTACAATTGGTAAAACACTAAACAGGGCTGCTATTCTGATTTTACTATTGTTATTATCATTTTTGGTGCCTTGAAATTATACATCATAATTAGGTTCAGAGTGATAGAAACACACATACACACAGCACCTGGTGCTTCCTTCCAGGTCCACCCTGCTCCCTCCCCGTGCACAATATTGAAACTGGTGTCAATAAATTCACATATGAATATAGCATTATTTGAACTGTTTCCTTCATTAAGTCTCCTCTTCCACCTCCCCACCTCCCTTCCTCAGTCCCCTCCCACCATTATTAAGGAGATTAAGGACAAGTCAAAGTATAAAGGCAATGTTAGATGGAATAGTGATCAGGGATGTATTCTGAGGTCAGGGATTATCTAGCTAAGGGTATCTGTCCCCAGATCGTGTGGAAGCATGGTTATCCTGTAGGCAAAGAGAAGTTAGTTTCTAACATTACCCTTAAGAACATATCTTCAACCACATATATTTTTTTTCTTTTTGGTGGTATTGGGGATTGAATCCAGGGATGTTTTACCTCTGAACTACACCCCCATTCCTATTTTATTTTTTATTTTGAAACCGGATCTCACTAAATTGCCACACACTGGCCTCGAACCTGAGATCCTCCTGTCTCAGCCTCCCAAGTACTGAGATTACGGACATGTATCACCACACCCTGCAACCACAATATCATTTAATAAACAGCTTTATTCATTACATCTGCATTTGTATATGTATGTGAAATATGCAACTGTGACATTCTTGTAAATGAAAACATCTAAGAGGAACTTGGGTAGGAATGTTAGAAAATCGGGTTCTATTAATATACTGCATGACTTCATGCTGGTCCTCAGACATTGCAGATTTTATAGATGGAATAAGGTACTGGAATCCTAGGCAGAAGGGAGGTAGGTGGGACTTTGCTCCCATCATTGGTTCCCAGGCATGTAGGGGCTCTTTGCATCTCTGAAGGAGATGCACAACAAGCATAAGACTTAGTGTGACCACTTCCCAGTGGACCACAATCCAGCATTCCTGGGCTCAGAGCCTAGATAAGTAGGCTCTGAAGGTATCTGGCCTTTTGTTCAACCATTTTGTTGAGGGTATAGAACACCTTATTATCAGCCAGCCATCAGAATAGAATGAGGCACACAGGGCTAGTCGTTGGGATCATATGGGATGTTAAGAGTAAAGCTCTGAAAAGGAAGATGATGGTTATGGTTGGGCTAGAGTATCATAGACTGTTCTCCAAGCATGGTGCCCAGACCAGCGGCATGAATATTACCTGGGATCTTGTTAGAGATGCAAGTCCTCAGGCATACTCTAGATCCACTAAATCAGAAATTCTGGGGGTTCACAACCTCTCTAGGTAATTCTTACAAATAACTCAAGTTAAAGTACCATGGTTGTCCATTAACTAGCAACCTGTTAATTTGAGATTTGCCCTGGTGGCTCTTACATAAGCATCAACAACTGCAATTGGAGTAAAAAAAGCTAGAAAAGTCATTTTGAAATATCTTTCAAACTTTGCTGTTGAAGAAAAGTTTGCATTTTTTCTGTTATTTAGAAAGAAATGAATTGGAAAGTTCCTATATGCATGGCAATGTGCTTAGTATTTTAGCTGCATTATTGCCTCGATTCTTATCATCTTTTCTATTAATTAAGTGCTCTTATAATTTCCATTTTACAGATGAGGAGACAGAGGGATTAAGAATCTCATTAAACGTTTTGGAGCTAATAAGTGGCAGAGCTGAAATTTGAACCTAGGGAGTTTCACAAAATGAACTTGAACTTCCTAACCGCTAAGCTGCACTATATGGATTCTTCATTTCCCATTACACAGTGCACCATGCACAGTTTGGTAATGTATACTGATTAGTGTTTTCCCACTTTGGGAGTGATGTAAAACCAGCATTTTGCCTGTCATGGCTAACTCATTGCTCTTGAATCTTGATAGTCAACAATTTCAACATATTTATATATAGAAGAGCTCAGAGTTTAATGCTAACTGGACTTCATACGTACTGTGTTTTAATCTTTCACTTGCTAAATTTATGCTTTTTCTATTGCACCTGTAAATCTTTCTTGTCATATTATGAATGATTTACCCTTTTCCTCTCAAGGATTTCTTTGTGTGGCATTGGCACCTCCTATTATATTTTAGGACAAGGGTAAAAATAATGAGATTCAATGATTTTAAATCAGTCCAAAATATTGTTGCAGGATAAGCATCCAATTATTCTTTTTCCCCCCTTTCTGGTGTAAAGGTTTCTGTAATTGGAAATGTTACGGTAATGCTATTTTAAATTCTAAGTGTTGAAGTATTTCTATAGCATAAAACTCTTCTCTCTTGTGTGTATGAGTGATTGGGTGTGGGTCAAAGAGACTTGGAACATTAATTTTAATTCAGAAGTGACTCCAGAGAGACAAGTTAATTTTCTAAATCAGCCTGGTGAGAGTTAGAGCTTGAAAAATGCATTCAAGGAAAAATGTCCTGTACTCTGCTAGAACAATTATGGGGTAATAGGCTCAGGAGTAAACTGGCCACTGAGGTTTAGTAACAGTTCTAGAGTTGTGGCTGATTTGCTAGGAAACCCCAAGTTCCAAATCTTGTGCATTCTAAGACAAACATTTTACATTTTAAAATTTCTGAAATCAGAATGTGCTTGTAGTTAATGAATATGTGGTAGGATGCCAGCATGGAAGTTTTAGCTGAGTTTATAATAGATATAATACTTTCAAAGAAGATGGTAGTTGAATAACTCTGTGTGTATGTGTGTGTTCTGTATTGTATAACTGTGTGTATTTTGTGTGTGTGTGTGCTGTGTGTGTTTAATGTTCTGGGGATATGGGGCATTCTACCTCCAAGCTACACCCCAGCCTTTTTTTTTTGTTCCCCTAGCCCTTTTTTATTTTTTATTTTTAGAAATAGGATCTTGCAAGGTTTCTGAGAGTCTTGCTATGTTGCTGAGGCTGTCCTCAAATCTGAGATTCTCTTGACTCAGCCTCACAAGTACTGGGATTACAGGCATGTGCCACCATGCTGGGCCATAATTCCTTGTTTTTTATTTTTATTTGTGGTAAAATCCACATAATATTCAATTCACCATCTTAATAATTTAAGCATGCAGTTCAGGGGTATGAAGTATATTTGCTTTGCTGTGTAACGGGCACCACCACCCATTTCCAGAACTTTTACATCTTCCCAAACTGAAACTTTGTATCCATTAACAGCTCACCATTATCCCCTCCCTCAGCCATTAGCAACCACCATTCTACTTTATTTTCATAAATTTGTCCATACTACAGATACTTCATAAGTAGAATTATACAGTATTTATTTTACTGTGACTGGCTTATTTCACTGAGCATGATATCCTTAACATTCTTTCATGTTGTAGCGTGTGTCAGAATTTCCTCCCATTTTAAGACTTAATAATATTCCATTCTATACCGCTATGCCACATTTTGTTTATTAATTCATCTGTTGATGGACACCTGAGTGGCTTCTACCTTTTGGCTATTGTGTGTAATGCTACTATGAACATGGAAGTTCAAGTATCTATGTGAGTCTCTGCTTTCACCTCCTTTGGGCGTATACCCAGAAGTAGAATTGCCGAATCATCTATGCTTAACTTTTTGAGGAGTCTTAATATTGTTTTCCAGAGTGGCTGTACCATGTTACACTCATACCAGTTGTGTACAAGGGTTCCAACTTCTCTACATGCTCACCAACACTTATTTTCTGTTTGTCAGTTTGTTTTGATAGTAGCTATTCTAATGGGTGTGAAGTAGAAGAGTCATAACAGCACACCTGCTCACATAGAGGGTGTGACAAAAGGGCAGGGGTTAGACATTTGGGGGTGACCTTGGGGGACAATGTCAGTGGAGAGAGCTGTTGCTGTGATCTCATGGGGAGAACAAGTCAAAGTGAAACTTTCAGGAAGGTGTAAGTGGTGCTTTCTTTGTTTTCTTAAGTTATAGCAGATTCTCCCCCCTAACCCCCAATTCTAAGAAACCACTTGGAGCTCTAACTTGTGTCCTGCCAGCTGCCTTGGACAGTGTAGATACCAACTCATGATAGTGTCAGTCAGGTGAAGACTTTCCTGGTTCCTTTCCTCCCTCTCTCTCCTTTAACTCTGGAGGAGTTGGAAACTGCAGTGGTGGGGTGAGGGGAGAGGGAGTGGAAGCCTAGGCTGCAATAGGAAAAGGAACCTGACTAAGCTGACTGTATCATTGCTTGCTCACTTTCCATTTGCAGCAGGTACAGATAAAGGAGGTAAGTAGCATTAACTTTATATCAGGTCCATGGTTGCTTTATGACAAGGCACTGAAGATTTTAATTACCAAATGGAAACTTCATTTCATGACTTAACGTGACAGACTTTTTATGACTAAAGGAGCCAACTTTTGTTTTTATCTAGTGCCAGGGAGTAAGTAGTTCCAAAGAGTACGTTTTAAGAAATGGAGAAAATTGAAAATTAAGTTGCTTTATGATTAGATCCTGTAAATTGGGCTTTAGCGAAATGGCCAAATGTACCAAGTTGTAGTTAAAATGATAGTGAATTTTCCTTGGAAAATGGAAGGGTAGAGTTAAGGTGATATTTTCATTTGAAACTTGTTGGGGCATTTAGAAAAAGAGAACACTCCACAGTATGTACAACTGTGGTGTGTTTTGCATTGGGAAGAAGTGAGTTCCTTTAATGGTTCATGTAAGTAGGGGAAGTTGGGCAAGGATCCCTCTCACATTTCCTCCAAGACAATAGGATTCTTTTAATTTTATATGTTGACAATATTTTTTCCCTTTAATCAGTCTCTCTCTCTCTCTGTCTCTCTCTCTCTCTGTCTCTCTCTCTCTCTTTCTTTCTCTCTTGCTTAGAGTCTTAAAAATGTTATCAGATTGGGTTTTCATTAGTACTGAAGACTTACATATTCAAGAAAATGCTGAGTGTGGTGGCACACACCTGTAATACCAGTACTTGGGAGACTGAGACAGGAGGATTGCAGGTCCAAAACCAGTCTTAGCAACTTAGTGAGAACCTGTTTCAAAACAAAAAATAAAAAGTGTTGGGGGTGTAGTGTGGAGATAGACTGTCCCTGGTTTCAATCCCCAGTAACACATACACACACATACACACAAACACACACACACACACACAAAATGTAAGTTTGACCATTTGTTCAAGACTCGGGAAATATAAAGTATATATGTTTGCTATGTTAAAAAGTTACTGGCAAAAAGTTTTCTGAAAATGTTTTTTGTTGTCTTTGTCTTAGTTTACTCAGATTGCTGTAGGGAAGTTTCATAATCTGGATGGCTTTTCGACAACAGAAATTTATTTCTCACAGTTCTAGATGCTGGGAAGTCCAAAATCCAGGTGCTGGCAGATTTAGTGTCTGTCTGGAGAGAGATTTCTGGTTCATAGATGGCGACTTATACCTGTGTCCTTTTCTGGTGGAAGGGGCATGGTAGTTCGCTGGGGCTTCTTCTATAAGGACACTAATCCTATTCATGAGGGCTCTCTCTTCATGATGTAATAATATCCCAAAGGCCCCAACTCCTGATACCATCAAAATGATTATTAGGTTTCAACATATGCATTTTTGCAGGGACACAAACTTTCAGACCACAATGTATTGCAAGAACACTTGAGAATTGTTTTTGGCTGAAATGCTCAAGTTAGTCACTGAGCATACACTGGGTAGCAGTATTCATGTAGTATAGGAGAAAATTTATTTTAGGAAAACAGAAAGTTGCTGTTTAGTTACTCCTATCTTTGGGAGTAATTTTTGCCATAATTCTAATTGTCCTTAACCCCACCTAAGCTGCATCTAGCTCAGCTTCATATTCCGCTGGGGTATTAATTGTATTTTGTCAGTAGTTAATGATGATAAATAAAGTGGCCTAAATAGTAAGGACATCTGTTTTCTCTAATAACAGATGTTCAGAGGTAAGGTGGACTTTGGACGATGTTCTTTTGTGCCACTTCGGATTCTCTGCCCCTTTCTTGGGGTGGTTTCATCTTCAGGCTGGTAACAAAATGGCAGTGGGAGTTCCAGCAATAGCTAGGCCTGATGATTGCTAGAAAAAGAAGAGATTTTTGCCTTTTTCTTAAAATTAAAGAAGCTTTTCCTTGAAGTACCATTTTCCTTCCCCAACCAAAACCAACTTCCTCATGTATCTCACTGGCTAGAATTTGTGACACACTCTAGACAGATAACTGGCAAAGGGCAAAGTACTATTACATTTGAGCTAGGAAGTCAGGTCACTAGAGAATGGATGGGTTAGTTTCTCTGGAAGCACATTGTTAGGGAAGGAAGGACCAATAGCAGGCAGGACTGTTGGGAAGGAGGTTGGACAGCATGAGCAGCATATAAGCCACCAATACTGTTCATCAGAGTTAGTACCCCACATCTCAAATACCTAGAAACAGAAGTGTTTTCGATTTTTAAATTTTTTTGTATTTTTAGAATATTTACATATATATATATAATGAGATATCTTGGGGATAAGACCTAAATTTAAATATGAAATTTATTTATGTTTTATATATACCTTATACATATAACCTGGAGGTATTTATACAATATTTTAGTGTACTTATGTTTTAATCATGACCCATCACATAAGGGCAGGTGTGGAATTTTTCACTTGTGGCAGCATGTTGGAGCTCAGAAAGTTTTGGATTTTGTAACATTTTGGATTTTGGATTTTTATTTTTTAATTTTTTTAATTTTTTTTTTTTTGCGGTACCGGGGATTGAACGCAGGGGCGTTCTACCTCCGCGCCACGCCCCCGGCCCTATTTTTTCTATGCTTTATTTTTGAAACCGGGTCTCACGAAGTTGCGGAGGGCCTCGTTAGGTAGAGAGAGAGAGAGAGAGAGAGAGAGAGAGAGAGAGAGAAGAGAGAAGAGAGGAGAGAGATTGATCGCACGCGCATGCGCGCTGAGGCTGGCCGTGAACCCGGATCCTCTGGTCTCCACCTCCCAAAGTACTGGGATTACAAGCGTGCGCCACCACGCCCGGCTGGATTTTGGATTTTTAAACTAGAGATGCTCAACCTGTATAGAAAAGTGGAGTTTTAAAGAAATTTCCATGACAACTGGTGGTTAGAATACATCTACCAACGAAAACACTCTCTTTTCTGGATCACAAACATTTCACCATATCAAAGCTAGAAGAAACCTGCTATACTGTTTAATCCAAATTCATTACTTAGGAATAGAAACTTAGAATGCAGGCGACTTTCCAAAAAATGCCAGTTAGTTAGAACTACAACAGCAAATGCATGGACAATTCTGGAGTAATTGTAAAGTAATGACTATGACTTTTTTGAAGTGATGCTTCTCTTGATTATGGTAGAGGGTCAGATACTGTGAAATGAAGCTAAAGGCTAGAGCAAGAGAATTGCAAAAGTAACTGTTTCTGTATGGTGTAGGCTATGGGAGATATGGACCTGCATGCTATATTTTTTGGACTTTGAGGACCAGATGGTCTCTGTGCAACTACTCATCTTGGCCATTCATATGCAAAAGTAGCTTTAGCCAATACAGAATAAATGGGTGTGGCTATGTTCCAGTTAAAATTTATTTATAGAAACATGAGCTGCATAGGATTTGACCTAGGGTTTGTAGTCTTAAGAGCCCTGGTTACATTTGTATAAAAGCCTTATCTTCTGGTTGCTGTTCCAGCATAAAAATGATTTTGAGAAGAACCAAATGAGTTTCAGACAAGATTTAAAAATTTGTATTTCCACCAAACCCAAAGTTAAAGGCGTCAACTCCCACTTTGTTTACACGATGTGGAGACTACACTTTGAGCAGTCAATTTATCATGACAACGGGTACATTCAGTATGTTAAGCCGATTCACAGCTTATTTCACTGAACTAATCGGTCAAGCAGTCGTAAAAGCGTGTTCTTGCCAAGGCATAACCTTGATGTAATTTAGACAGATACTCCTCCAGGAAACAATCTACCTGAAAGTAAGTTTACCTGTAACCTACATTTCTCACTGAGCCCAATATGAGGACATCTAATTAAATCATATTCTGAATGAGGGCACAGCTTGCCTTAGAATTAATTTAACCAAATAATTAGGAAACTTCTGAAGTTGTTGCAAATACTGGTAACAGGAAGTCATTTGCAAATTGCCCAAGCATTTCTATTCTAGGAGACACAGGTCATCTATTTTTGGCTGGGAAGTCACATGATGCGTGTACAGTCCTGAAGTCTCAAGGAGAGGAATAAGGATTTGTATGCAGGGAAACTATGTTTTAAAACCCTCAGAGGTAATGGCAGAATCATTTCCATTTCTTAGTGCAATCGCCGAGATTACATAACATGTACCCATTCTGATCAAGCAGTTTCCACTTGTGATATGAACAGGCAATGACTTTATTTTCCAATATTGGATTCGATTGTCTGTTGAATTTTTCTTTACTGATGGGAAGCTGACTCCCTGGATGACATTTTGGGTTGATTTCTTAATTTCTCAGGTACTTTGGAAATGAAAACAATTTCATTTCAGTCCTTAGAACATTCCCTGTTCTTTTTAGTGCCTCAACCACATACTGATTTCAGGGCTTCCCTGCTTTGTACCACTTCTGTCTAAACTCTGCAGAAAAGAGTGGACTTCTGCCCTACCAGTGTTTTCTGAGTGTGTGGGTGGCCTTTTCACAATTCCCTTTCACCGAGCTTTCCCGTCTGGTGTCAGGGTGTCCTCGAGGTCTTCTTATGTAACTGCCGGTGGAGAGCTGGTTGTCCTCATCATGGTGTTTGCAACTACTGTTCTACTATGAGAACTGTTTCAGATGGAGGTGGCAAGCTCACTCCCCCCTCTGTTGCCTGTGGCTGCATCTCAGCTATCTGCCCATCCATCGATTTTCTCCAAGGGGCAGGCATCCATACGGTGGCTTTCCTGTGGGACAGTCTTTGTTTCTCGAGATCTTCTGGGTAACCCTCTCTTGGAAGGTTTCAACCAAAGCTTGACCTCTTCGCTCCTCACTCACAGTCCCCATACCCTCTATCCTGTTGCTGTTGGGTTTCTCTTGCGCACTGGGAAGCTCTGGCTTCATGGATGTCTGACTAGTGCAGTTATACAGGGCCTGTGCTCTGCAGGGACCAATAGAAGGGCTTTAACGCTCAAAGGGTACCATGTTAAAATTCTTAATAATTTTATCTTTGAATTTGTGTTTTGGAAGTAAAGTCTGATGGGAAAAGGGAACATGTACCAGGGGATCAGTGCCTTGAACGCTGTACAAACCCCCATCCTGCTGCTCTTCGTCTCTGTGGTGTAGGTTCTCCACTGCCCTGTCTAACCCCTTCTTGTCCTGGGCCCACCCAGTCTTCCTCTCCCTGCCCTGGCCCTGTTACTGTCTTCCTCTGGGGTGTTGCTATGTGTGTTTGTGGCTCTGAGGAGGTTTGAGCCGGGCACACATGCCCTACTGTGTCCTGAGGCGGAATAGGAGCCATCTTATCTCTGCCCTTTGCTGGCAGGGCTACTTTTGGTAGGTAACACAGTGGAGACCTCTTGCTTATCCCTAATCCAAGTACTAAGTGCATCCTAGCAGGAAAGTGGGACTTGTCCACTTGTTAAGCCCCAAATGCCTTGGGATATGGGGTGGTGGGCCTGTGGAAAGGGGCGATTGAATTCCTGACCCTAGCTAGGGTCCTACACTTTCATTTTGCATTGGGTCCCACACATGATCTAGCCAGAGCTGCCAGCAGGTGGTCCTCTTGGGGAGTGTTGGCCAAATAGCTTAAGTCACTTAAGTAATGACCACTCCACCCGCAGGAAGGTACATGCCTCCATACCAAAATTGCTGGGGTTGAAGGTGTCCCTCATCACTTCCTTTCCTCAACTTACCATCTCTTTCTTGAACCCCACTTCCTGCTCTACTTGCTGAATGACTCACCAACTTCCAAATAACCACCAATCCTAATTCAGTGGTGAGATTTTTAGAAAACTCCCACCCCATCTTTTAAGGGCGCATTCACAAGCCCATTCCCAGTTCTTAGTTGGGAGATAGTTGGCCCTCTATCATGCTGAATTGTCCTCCAAGGCCATCTCCTCCCTCCTCGTCTTCTTTCATTTCTTGATGATAAAGGCTAAGAAACCATTTTAGCCATTTTTGATTTGGTCCGATACCTCAGGTTAAGTATGGGCTATTTTTTTTTAACTCTGCCCTGGAGAGTTTTGAGATTTTGATCTCTGCAGGCACTGACTCGCTTTAATCTCTGCTCTGTTCAGTCATCTCCGGTGCAGGAAGGCATGTCCGCCAGGGCCTCTCCTTATTTTGTTAATAAGCAGTTGCATGGCCCCTCGGTGCTGCATGTGTTCATGGCAGGCTCAAGGTGACAGGCTATTTTGCTCTCATGAGAATCTCACCAAGCGACTAAACTCAGTGCTGTGTTTTAGCTTCACCTGTCTTGAATAGCTGGGGAACTTCCCTTGGTAGTATCTGACTTAGCTTTTCTACACATTTTCTTCTAACACTTTTGCGTGTTAGAAATAGTCATAATGCTTTTACTGAGAGTTTCACTAACTTAAACTATTCCTTAGCTTTCTGTGTGCAAGATGGAAAAACAAAAATTGGTCCTATTTACTCTAAATGGCATTTGTGAGAATTCCATAGGATGATCATTGTAAAGCTTCTAAGATTTAAGTTCTATAAACTTGAGATATCCATAATCAGAATCAAATTAAATATGAGCTCTAGGCAGCCACATCCTTCCTCTAGCAGCAGATATTAATGACAAGAGGATGACCCCCCCCAAAAAGAAAAAATTAAATTAGGTTCATGATTAGAAAAGTGAAGTTTAATTAAAATGAGCATTTCTAAGCTGGGTGTGGTAGAATGCCCCTGGGTTCAATCCCCAGTACCACCACCACAAAAAAAAAGAAAGATAAAAAGAGCATTTCTTGCTGGGCATGGTGGCACATGCTTGTAATTCTAGTACTTAGGAGGCTGAGGTAGAAGGATCACACAGGTTTGAGGATGGCTTCAGCAAGTAGGGAGACTCTCAGCAACCTAGTGAGACCCTGTTTCAAAATAAAAACAAAATAGGGTTGGGGGTGTATCTTGGAGGTAGAATGCCCCCGGGTTCAATCCCCAGCAACACATACACACACACACACACACACACACACACACACACACACACACACATGTTTCTTGGTAAAATGGTAGTCATATGGGTGGGCTGGGGGTGTATCTTAGAGGTAGAATGCCCCTGGGTTCAATCCCTAGGACCCCCCTCCCACACACATACACAAAAGCATTTCTTGGTAAAATGGTAGTCATGTGGGTGGGAGGAGTTGGAGTGTGTGCTTTGCGGCTGAACATGAGGCCTGGATCTCTTATTGTGAGGAGATGAGGCTCATTTGTATATTTGAGCTAAATGGTGTTTGAGAAAATGGAACTGGGTGCCTTCTTATTCTAAGAACCTTCCTATGATTTATTTTATTTTATTTTGTGTGGTACTGGGGATTGAACCCAGGGACATCCTACCTCTAAGCTACACCTCCAGCCTCATTTTTAATTTTTTTATTTTGAAGCAGGGTCACACTAAGTTGCTGAGGGCCTCACTATGTTGCTGAGGCTGTGATCCTCCTGTCTTAGACTCCCAAGTACTAGGATCATAGGTGTGCGCTACCACACCCAGCTCTATGTGGTTTAAATTTGGGCTTTTGGCATCCACCTGGTATTTCTACTGGCAAATATTTTGCTGCTTTGATTTTCCCTAGTTGTCTCTTTAAGGAGTGCATTCAATTTCCCTTTCTCTCTAATTATTCTCCTGTTTTGTCTTCCCTACTAAAGAAACAATCCTCCCCCTATACATTCCCCTGCCTCCCCCACCAAGCGCTTAGGCTTCTGGATTAAGGATGTCCTGCTGATTGGATGGCTGCTGAGCCTTCCGTGTTTAGAGTTGAGGATGGCAGATGATGACAACATCCGACTGACTTTTAGGGACCTGACTCTTCTCGGCTGTTGTTTACCAGCTCCAAATTCCATCTGGTCTTGCTGACAGGAACCTTGACACCATCTGCAAAACTTGTAATAAAGCAATTTTGGTCTGAAGAAAAGGAAAATAGCAGGTTGAAGTCCATTTGGGAAATGTCACGTTCCGTGCTTTCTAAAGGAAGAATGGAAGGCGGGGGCATGTGTTACTGTATGTTGGTATATTCGGTGAACTTCCTGGGGGGATGCAGGTGGAGATAAAGCCTTTGAGTATTCTGACTCTTCCCTTTAATCAGGCAAGCACAGACCAAAGTCCAGGAAGTCCCCCAAATGTGGCACTTCTCCAGTACAAATTTCTTTTTTTTTTATACTGGGGATTGAACCAGTATCAAATCAGTTATACTCAGAAGTAGAATTGGGCATTCTACTTCTGAGTTACACCCCCACCCCCTGCCATTTTTACTTTTATTTTGAAATAGGGTCTTGCTAAGTTGCTGAGACTAGCCTTGAACCTGCAATCCTCCTGTCTTAGCCTCCCAAGTATTGGGATTACAGGCGTGTGCCAATGTGCCCAGCTTCCAGTATTAGTTATGATGATGAACTGACATTAAGATTGTGTTTAAGCATGTTAAGTCCACCTCTCGTCATTGGGGTCAAAGTGTTTTCCTCGTATATGCGTCATGTAAAAATTATAATCACATACTTTTCCTATTACCCAGAGTTCACTTATGCATGGCATAAACCTCCATAAACACCTATAATCCCACCCTAGAACAAAGGATAATAATAATAGCTAAAATTTATACACAGTGTTAAATGCCTTGCACTGCTCTGAATACTATACAGATATGAACTCAATTCCCACGACAACCCAGAGGATAAATATTACTGTTATACTAATTTCACAGATGAGAAAACCGTAGCACAGAGAGGATAAAAAACATGCCAAGGGCACCCAGCTAGCAAGCAGAAGAGCTCATAGGTGCTTGAATTTAGGCTGTTGCGTCTCAATCAACAAAGTTAGCATTCATCATTATGCTAAAGGAGATCACTATCTACTGACAATTTTTACGTGTCATTTAGGACTGGATACTGGCCTCTCTCCATTGGCTGCACAAGATCTATCCTCCCTTTTTTATCGTAAGCTGGCTTAGAGAGGCTTACCCTCTGTGGCAATATGCATGGGCTTCTTGGCCTCTGATTTCCAGCTAGGTTTGGCCAATCACCAGAAAGAGATGATAGGCTGGCCTTTATTGACTGTGGTTTAACCACTATCGTCAGCAGCTTTCCTCTTGTTGGGCGGCCTCCGGTCTCTTCAGGCCTGGCAGGCACTCCTGTCTATATCTTTATTCAGGCTGAAGGGAATAAAGTCTTCCAGTCTGTGCAAATCCTGCTGCTTCTTCATCCCTGGGGATTCTGTAACCCCTGTCCACACCTTTGTATACAACCCCTTCATTGAAACTTAACACTTAAGTGTGTTGTCTATTTCTGCAGAAATTCTGACAGATACAGGCTTCTCCAGAGATTTCACCTATTGGCCTCTACTTGAGTCCTTAGCACTTAAAAACATTTGATTTTGTTTTAGAATGATTTAGTAAAAGTTAAGTGGAAAAAAAAAGAGTTAAAACTTAGAGTAGGGCTAGGTAGAATCTATGAACTTGGTTTAGAATCGACAATAATTTCATACCTACATGATATCTTATTTTCTAGTTGTAATGGTTGGATTTGGGGTGTCCCCCAGCCCTCACAGAAACAAGGTGGTAATGTTGGAAGTGGAGCTTGGTTGTAATCTCAGTAGTGGAAAAATCCATGGATTTATCTGGGTGATGGCCCAGGCTGGTAGGGTATGGCTGGAGAAGGTGGGTCCCTGGGGCTGTAGCCTTGGGGATTATAGATGGTTCCTCCTCTTCTTGATTGCTCTCTTGCTTCCGGCCTCCATAATGTGAGAGTAAAGCCTTGTGTTCTTCTCCTTTCTGCTTCCTGCCGCCATGCCCTGAGATCCGTGGTCCCCGGCCTCACATGAACTGAGCCCAAATATCTCCAAGGAAAACGGCGCAAATAAATCTTCCTTCCTCTATGTTACATGGTCAGTATTTTATATTATAGCTGTGAAAATGCTGACTAATACACTAATGCTTATACACATGCATATATACATATATGTATCTTAACAACAGCTATAGCTAACATTTGCAAGTACAATGTTATACGCACCCTCATGAAGACTTTATATGAATTATTTCACTTAATCCTCAGAGCAATCCAAGAAGGCAGGAACTCTGATGATTCACATGTTGCAGATGAAGCAACAGAAGTCAAGAGAGATTAGGCAACCTGTTCATGGCTGTACAGTTAATAACTCATTTGTACGGGATTTACATTCAAGCAGCTGACTCCAGAATCCATGCTTTTAAGCAATATTCTTCTGCTCCTGCCTCTGATTTTGCTTCTAAAGCAACTTGGGAAGTAGGCCAGGCAGGTATAATTTTCTTCCCTGTATCACAGTTGAGTACACAGTTGAGTACAGTGGTGTGAAGTGACTTCTCTAAGAGCACAGAGCCAATTAGTCTGTACCTGTAAACAGCAGAACTGGCGACGAAGGGGAAATCTTGTGGGAATCAAGTAGCCTTCAAGGCAGCTTTGGTTTGTGCAAAGGGCAAGGGCTGAGGGTTTAAATCCTGACTCAGACTTCCTAGCTACTTGACCTTGAATACTTCAGCCTCTGAACTTCATTTCTTCACTTGTAAGATGGGAGCAATAATTTTTTCTTTGCAGAATATGTGAGGATGACATGAAGTAGCTGCATAAAAATACTGATCGCAGTAGTTATTTAATGTATTTGAAAAATGTTTACACAAACCATCAAAAGGTAGAGCCGTGAATTTAGGGAGAGACATGGAAGCAAAGGATGTTAGGCTCCTGACAACCTACTTAATATGAGGAGGCAAGCCCCAGAAATGCACAATAACATCCAGGGAAGTCTGACGCAGTAGGCAAAGCTTTTCCCACCCCTGAACATTCACTGAATGCCTGCTCTCTGATAATGAAGAATTTGAATCTTGTATCAATGTGAAGGCTTTATTTTTGTAATATAATTTATTGTAGAATTCTAGCAATAGGTAGCTGACTCTTTCTTGAGGAGTACATTAAGTACATTTATTTAAGGACAATGATTTTCCAAACAGAATAGCTGTATCTGCTATGGCGAGACTTTGAAATGTGGTATATTAATTCCTTTGCGAATGGTTTCAGGGTATATTCTCCAATGAATTCGAAATGTGAGGCTTCTTTTAATCATTTCAACAGGAAGTAATTTCTCACCCCTCTGAACTGTGGCAGAACTTGTCTATAGCACTTCTCCAAATGTAATTTTTCTGGCTTGAAAATCATCCCTTGTATACTTTTTTCCACTCTCAATTGAGAGATTATATATGTATTTAAAAAGAACTATACCCCTGGGTCCTGTACATAACTGTGTTATGAAGGAATTAAATGAATTTCCTTCTGATCCATGTTATGCCTTGGGGTTTCTGCAATCCTTTCAGAACACTGAGCATCTTGCATCTTGTGTGTGCTCAGTTCTCACCCAAGCATGGGGGACACAGAAATGTGGTCCTTGTGACCTAGCACCTGATGCACAGATGTGAGTCATTATATTGTTCACTGCGGCCCAGAAGAGGCTGAATGCAAGTGACAGGGACATTCATTGACTGTAATATTGCAAGCAAATGAGATATTCAGAAGACATGTTTAGAAATGATCCTAACATGTTATTTTCCTTGATAAGAACTAGAATAAATGTCCACAATAAAAGGTTCCACTGTCAGAAGGCCTTGGAAATGGAGTAATTTGGCTTCTGGGATTTTCCAGTCAAGTAATCATTAGTCCAAATGACATTTGTGGTTGTGAAAATGCAACATGGACATTGTCATTACTGAAAATATTCCAAATCTGCACAAGGTGGGGATATGTCCCTAGGAAAGCAGAGCTTTCAAGCCAAACTTTAATTCAATTTGAATTCAGTACATTCGTTGGATCATGACATTTTCCTCACTTTTAGGGAAGGAAATGTCTGGAACATATTAGTCACTCAATACGTACTTGTTGAATAAATGTCAAATGAAAAAGTTAGTTTTTACGGTTTCGGTTGAAAAAAATGAGAGATCCCCAAAAGTTCACTCCAAATATATCAACTGAAATTTCTAAAATAGGATTAGCACATTTTTACATTTATTTTCAGAAAACAATAAATGAAAAAAATGGCAGAAGGTGGAGTAAGCATAGTCTCATCAGATTTTGCAAATATCAAATGAGGTAGTGTGGCTTGGAATTGTCTTTGCTTGACTTTACTCTTTAATTTTTATAAATTAGAAGTAACATATGCTTATTGTAAAAATGTGTGTGTATGTATGTGCATGTGTGCGTGTGTGCATGTGTGTGTGTGTGTGTGTGTACTCTTCATCTCCTACCCCTACGTGCAGCCCAGCCAGTTAACAGTACCCTCCAGTTCCTTGGTTATGCATTTACAAGCATATTTCTTTTTTTAGTGAGAGACTGACTCTATAGTGGATGATGGCCAGATAAGATAAAAATAGAACCCTGACCCACAATCTGCTGCAACCAGTTCAGGAAACCAACCCGTTATTTATGTTCGCCAGCTCAGGAAGCCAACCTGCTTTCTATGCCAGACTTGTAGGAAGTCAGACACCATCTCCATCATCTGGTCCAAGAAGCCAAGCAATGACCTCTGTACCAATTATCCCAAGACAGAAAGGGCTTCATTACTGACAACTTGCTGAATTTCTGTCCCTGTTTCTAATTTAGGACTAACCAGAGAAAGCCAATTGTTGATGCACCTCTATGCAACCACATAGAAACACCCTCTGCTAGCCTGCCTTCAGCTCCCTGTGTTAACAGCTTCTGGTCAGGACATACCTGAACCTTCCCCCTTTTCAGCTATGCTGTGATTTGGGTGTGTCCCCCAAAACTTCATGTGTTCGAAACTGAATCCCCAAATTCATACATTAATGGTAGTTGGAAGTGGGGCCTTTAGAAGGTAATTAGGATTAGAAGAGTGGACAAGAATGGGGCTCCATGATGGCATAAGTGGCTTTATAAGAAAAGAAAGAGAAGCCGTGCATGGCGGTGCACACCTGTAATCACAGTACTTGGGAGACCAAGACAGGACTATTGCAGGTTTGAGGCTGACTTCAGAACTTAGTAAGATCCTGTTTCAAAATAAAAAATAAAAAGGGCTGGAGGTGTCGCTAAGAGGTAGAATTTCCCTGGGTTCAATCTTGAGTACCAAAAAAAAAGTAGGATGCAGCAAGAGGATCCTCACCAGACACCAAGCAGATGCCCATGCCATGTTCCTGGGATTTTCAGCCTCCAGAACTGTGAGCCAAATAAACTTCTTTTCTTTATAAATTACCCCATCTTTAGTTTTCTGTTATAGCAGTAGAAAGCAGGCCAAGACAAACTACAGAGCTTTCTAATTCCTCCGCCTGCCTTTGAGTCTCAGCCAAACATGCGCGATGGTGGCGATGCCCTTGCTATGCAAGCTCAGAACAGATAGCCTTTGCTTGTTCGCACTTGGTTGGTCTTTGTCTATTTCCATAACGGATGTAGATTCTTTCTTTTAACAACACAGGTTTGAGTGTCTACTGTTGTGAGGCTTTCCCAGATCATGCTTATGTTGTACTGGAGGGGAAAAATATAAACAAATATGTTTATACAATAATGTTAGGGAGTGCTATAGGTTCTTAAGAGCTGAGTCAAAGGATAGAGAGTGGACAGAAGGTTCTTTCTACATAAGGTAGACATCCTCTCTGGGGATGCGACCCTTGAACAGTGTTCTGGATAAATGTAGAGAGTGAGCCACGTGGTTACATGGAGGGGGGAGAATCTACAGGCTGAGAGAATGGTGAGTGCAAAGACCCTGCACTGGGAGTGAGCTGGTTTTGTTCTGGGGAAGGCAGGAAGGCTGGAGTTAATAGAGGAGATTGAGCTAGCCAGTGTTTGTCATTGGCTTCGGTTGTGACTCACAGTAAGGTGTGCAATTTCCTTTATGATCTGATATACAACTCAAATACTATTGTAGGTTGAATTGTGTCCTAAAAAGGTGTGTTGAAATCCTAATCCCTAGTTTACCTCAGAATCAGGAACCAGAGTATCTCTTTGTGAAGATCAATTACCAGAAGGCAACTTCTAGGGATAATTACCACCCTATCAGACTTGCTATCTCCATGAGTCCCTCTCTTGGGAAGAGTAACAGAGATGTAGCCTTTTGCTGGGATACAGCTCGTGGATGGATAACACACCGACCAACAGATTGCTAGATGAATTTCAGTCTCCTCCACCCATCTTGGCTCAAGGCTTTTTTGATATGTATATATTGCACAACCATTAGACTCTTCTCCGGAGTTTATCACAAACTTTCTAACTAAACAACAATTTTAATAGTAATTTTTTTGTGGCAGAAATGTTATTTTTCTATTAATATCTAATTTTCCCTTCCCCTTTTTTTTGTGTTACTAGGGATTGAACCCAGGGGGCATTCTACCTCTGAGATACATCTCCAGCCCTATTTTATTTTTTATTTTGAAACAGTGTCTTGCTAAGTTGCTAAGGACCTCACTAAATTGCTGAGACTGGCCTCAAACCTATGATCCTCCTGTCTCAGCCTCCCAAGTACTGGAATTTACAGGTGTGTGCCACCATACCTGGTGCCATTCTTTGTTGTGATAGATCCCCAGATCTTTGGCCGGATACATAGATGCCCGGAATAAAGACTGAGCATTCCTTAAATAAGCAATGAAGTTATGTAGAATTGTTTTGTGACAGCTTTGAAGACTTTTCTTAAAGGATAGTTGGTGTATACCCTTTACTTCCCTCCCTTTCTCCTGCAACATTGATATGAGGTTGAATCACCATCTTGGACAATGAGGATAAGAATCACATTCTAGGGACAAACAGAAGAAAATTGGAAGAATTCTGGTAAATGATGTCAAGCCACCATACAAGCCCTGGATTCTTAAAATTGTATTGCAAGAGGCAGTTCTTTTTTTGTTTGAATTCATTTATTTTGAAGGAACATTTATATAATTTTTATATTTTTCAAAATGAATTTGCATCCATTATTTCCTTTCATCAAAATTATTTTGTGTTTTTTTCTCCTAGTTCCCACAATGTGTCTGTGACAGGGCCAAGGTGATCACGTTCAGTCTTAGGAGATTGTATGGCAGAGGTTGGTTTGCATGAACTTATATTGCTGGCTGCTCTTGTTGCTGAAATCAATGCTATAGTAATCAGCAACAATTGATTATTACAACTGAAAAAGTACAAAGTGAACTTCTTAACGACTGATCAATATTTCCATGGTCTCATTTGTCCATCCATCCATCCATCCATCCATCCATCCATCCATCCACCCATCCATCCATCCATCCATCCATTCATCCATCCATCCATCCACAAATGTTTTGAAGAAAAATATTAAGCTGAATCCTAAAAGCTAATCTAACACACAATGCAAGTTAATTTTACTATGTTTTATTTTACATAAATTCTGTTCATTTCAGTTATCTTTCTTCCAGATATCTTTTCATAAGTATTTACACAGTCACCTTATAAATACCCCACTATAACTAGGTATGCATGCAAACAGTTGAGGTATCGCTTCACCCTTTCCTAGCTTTACTTAGCTCTGGGGCCTCCAAACTGTATCAAAACTGTTATGGGAACCATTGTGGGTTTTAGAGAATAGATTCTTTCAGAGTAGAAGGGAAAATGCCCTGAAAAGAAGCAACATGAAGCAGAGAAATTCACTGGACAGGTTCAGTTTTTCTTGGTCAACTACTTCTTCCTCTCCAAAGCCCTCGTCATCTCCTGGCTAGCTTAGCATTAGAGCTTCCTTACTCAGTCCTCTTCTGCCCTTCTCTAGTCCAGTTTATGTCAAACAATTGGGAAATCTAGTATCTTATGCAGTATCTATTGATTGGATCTTTAAGAATCTGATTAAACAATTATTTATGACACAAGTCAAAAACATGAGACATTTTAATGACTGAACTGTTGGTACTGGGACTTCTGAAGCTGACTGTGGCAATGGAAGAGAGTGCAATCCTGTCAAATTGGACCAATGACGACAAGCAAAACATGAAGTATGACTTTCATGTGAACTCTACAGAATATCTACATATTCAACTTTCCCCACCGGTATTCCTGTTTCAGAAAGGAGTCTTGCTCCTGCTGGTTTTTATTACACTGGTGCGAATGACAAAGTCAAATGCTTCTGTTGTGGCCTAATGCTGGATAACTGGAAACAAGGAGACAATCCTATTGACAAACACGAACAGCTATATCCTAGCTGTAGCTTTATTCAGAACTTGGGCACCAGGGAGTGAATAAATGCGAAATAAGACATTTCCAATATCCTTTCCCCCCCTTTTTTTGTGGTACTGGTGATTGAAGACAGGAACATCCCACCTACGAGCTGTATACTGCAGCCCTTTTTATGTTTGTTTACAAACAGGGTCTCTTTAGGTTGCTGACAGTCTCACTAAGTTGCTAAGGCTTGAACCTACAATCCTCCTGTTTCAGCTTCCCAACTACTGGGATTACAGGCATGCACCACCACGCCTGGCTCCGATATCTTGCTATTGGGAAATTACTCCACTGATGTAGGTTCTCCCCCCTCTTTTAAAGCCAGACCCTCTGTGTTTTTCTTTCTGGCCACAGACTGGGAAATGCAGGCTGACTTCTGAAAATTTTTGGAGGTAAATTCTTCAGTTTACTCCATTTTGGAAACTTTAGGGGGTATTTTATATTTCCTGCTAGTTGAGTATGGAAAAGGGAAAAAACTACCAAATAAAAAATGGAAGGGAAAGCCAACCATTATTTAAAAGAAAATCCATTTTTAGTAACATTTTATAGTCCATCATTCTATGAGTTGTACTGAATGGCTTTGGAGTGTACCTGACCAACATCTGACCACAGACTCGGCAGAACAAACAAATCTGTCCATCTGCATTATTCTAAAGAAATTCCCAAGTTAACCTAGGGTTACGATTAGAGTTTAGCCATTGTAAATAACAGTTTACATTTCCAATAGATTCAAAATATAAATTTACAATTTACCTTTCATCCATTCCCTCTTATAGCCTGAATTTCCCAGTCAGAAAGTTCAGATGTAAAGTAATATATCTTTTTTTTTTTCCCATGAAAAGTCCTCTGCATTAAAGAGCTACCACACAATTGACCTTTTGGGATCAGTGTTCTCCTTGTAAGGGGAGGACCTCTCTAGGTGCCTAATTTCCCGTGCCATATTGTCAAATCCTCCAACGCACTCTTTATGTTTAAGGTCTCTTTCTACATCCTAATGGCACCTACCTTACACAGAACATTCAGATATTTGTCAAATTATATTAAAACTCTTCTCGTTTTCAAAATGTGAAAAGCCATTGTTAAGCATGACAGTGATTTTTTGGGGCTTTCTCTGGAAAAATGACTTATTCAGTTAAAAGTTTTAATTGGTTGTCTTTTTTGCCCTATTTCACTGTTTCTTCTCAATTATTAATTTATAGGCATTGCTCTATCTTCACATTTTCCATCATGCCTTTTCTATATATATGTGTGCATATTTATATATATATGCTATTTATACTCTTATTCTATTTATTTTCTAGTTTCTATTTACAAGTTTCGCCCATTCAGAAATATTGGAGCTGGTCAGCCACTGATACTGCCATTTTATTAGAATATTGCTTGCCCAGGGGAAGCCCGTGAGGCCAGATGACAGCTCCCTCCAGCCATTTCACTTTCTTGGATTCATCTGGTCTAATACATGGTGACTTAGATGACACAGGGTGACAGGAAAAGCTGCCACAGGTGAATAAAGTTATTTCTTATGCCTACTCTTAGGGAACAGTTTTATTATGTTACTATTCTCCCCACCCTCCCTGTGAGGTTTAAACATTTGGCTAGGCTGCCATAAATTACCCAAATATGAATTTTCCTAAATATCAAGTAAACAGAGGTTTTCTTTTTTTTTAAAAATATTTAAGTATTTTTATTGGTGCATTAAAATCTGGCATCATAATGTGATTCATTAGTGATAGTGGCATACATGCAGAGAGCACCTGGTGGCTCTTCCCCTGGCTCCCTCCCCATTCCTGCCTTCCCCATACAGGATATTGAGATTGACATTGGTATTCTCACATATGTACATAATGTCAATGGAAGTGATTCCTTCATTGATCCTCCCTCTTCCCCCTCCCCTTCCTCTAGACCACCTCCCTGGCTCCATTAGGGATTCTCCTCCATTGTTTAAAGTCCCTCTGCTGTTCAGATTACTCCCTAGCTTCCACATATGAGAGAAACATATAACCCTTCACTTTTTGTGACTGGCTAATCTCACTTAACATAATGTTCTCCAGGTCCATCCATTTTCTAAACAGGGGTTTTCGATCGACTCTGAAGCTCTCTGCTGCAGCACCTCACAGACCACTTTTCCTTTCTGCAAGCGGCCACTGTGCCCTTTTGTGCAGTGCATCTGTTTATCAGTGTAGCCCTTTCCTTACTAGGATTACCCATGGAGTTGGAGTTTTCTGCATGATTTTACTCTTCCTCCTCTTTTCCACGTTCTCCCAAATGTTTGAGTGTGTTGGTTTGCTTGTGCAGATGCACGCACGGACACACCCACCCCCTTGATGGCTCCCTTGATGACTTCGTATCTTTGAGGAAATGCGTTTTTATGCTTTTTGGTTGAAAATCTAACATGACTCCATGTGGCAGGCAGTACCTGGAAACACTATAAAAGGATGTGCTCAGATAAAAGGAGAAGAGACCAGAGGGAACAAGGATTACTCTATCCACATGGGAGAAGTAGATAGAGAGCTACCAGTAGAACTAGTGATTCTCATCTTCATATATGCATAATTTATAACCCCCTTTGGAACTCCCACCTCTGATATATGTGTAACAAATACCCAAGCAGGCATGGTGGTTCACACCTGTAATCCCAGTACTTGGGAGGCTGAGACAGGAGGATTGCAGGTTCTAGGACTCTCAGCAACCTAGAGAGACCTTGTTTCAAAACAAAACAAAACAAAACAAAACAAAACAAAACAAAACAAAAAAAGGGCTGAGGGTGAAGCTCAAAGGTAGAATGCTCCATGGTTCAACCCCCAGTACCCCAAACAAAACAAAACAAAAAACAGAAACAAAAACAAAACAACAACAAAAAGAAATATCCATTTTTTCTTTAAGAATCAATCTATGAAGTTTAGGGTTCATGTTTTAGCAAATCTTAAAATGTGGCCCTAGTCAATTTACCTTCTTGAATTGGGATACCCTTAAACATTTTATATTGGCTCATTAAGTAGGGTGAAAGGCAACTCCCCAAAGCTATTGCTATAGTGAATCTTTTCTGTGTTTTTATTCTGGAAGGACTTGTGGCATTCAGAATTTGCTACCTGGGCTTCTCACCCAATTTAGAATATCCATTTTGAAAAATTTTATCCCTGTGCCTGAAATTATAAATTAATGTCAGCTAATAGACTCTGTGATTTATTGGATCTAGCTCAGTAACATCGTTCCTTTTATTTTATTGAAGTCAATTTTGTTAAGCTTTGCTAAGGCTCATGGAGTCCCTCTGGGGCATAGCATTAGCCTAATTGTAAATTCAGAGTAAACCCATTGAGACACAATGCGTTGGTTTGTTAGTGAATGTAGAAACATGGGGAAAACGGATATTTTGTCAACCATCTGACACCTAACATGGATTTTTACTGAGCCAAGCAGCAAAATACCATGTCTAAATCTTGGGTAAGCCTTGACATCCCCTGAGGCTTCTATATATTCACACTATATACATTTCTCACACCAAGTCAATGGGTAACTATTCTTTACCCACTATGTGTCCAGTAGAGTTAAACATGAAAGGGGAGGTCTGAAGGACAGAGATCTTTCTGTCCTAAGCCACTTGATGTCTATTAAGAAGAATGTGCCAGGCATGATGTCACATGCCTGTAATTCCAGTACTTGGGAGGCTGAGACAGGAGGATCACAGATTCAAGGACAGCCTTAGCAAATAGCAAGACCTAAGGAGAGCCTGTTTCAAAAAAAAATGACTAGAGATCTAGCTCAGAGGTAGAATGTCCCTGTACCACACACAAAAAATAATAATAAAATAAAAAAAGAAGAAGAAAAACATAGACTCCGCCAAGATGGGGACTGTTGTATTTTTTTCCTTTCTGATATCTCTTCAGTGCCCAAAACATGCTAAATACATAGTAATGGCCCAATAATAATGTTAAAGAAATGAATAAAGGATATTATTTTGGTTCAGCAAAGGTTATGGAGTACCCCAAACCTGAAAGTGTAAGGGTATTTTAGCACTGTTCTTCAGAATCAGAGATTAAAGCATGTAGCAGGGTTGGAGTGGAAGAAGTTGGGTGGGCATTGCTTCTGCTAGTCACTGGCACATGGATTTGTGGAGATGGGGTGCCATCGTGTTTTCAGGGTGCTTGCATGTCCCTGGGGTGGGGAGTAGATTGGGAATGGGGTGGAGAATTTGGATGTAATATAGGATGTAAGCTTTCTCCATGCAGATTCCAGGTGTGTTTCAGAGTACAGGTGCTTGAAACCTCAGAACGGGAGAAAACTCCCTTTGGTGCCAAGTGTCCTCTGAAATCTTCTGATAGGAAGCTGGTCGGCTTCACATGGCACTTCAAACTTGTGACTTCACTGGCAGATAATACCACATTTATTTGCTTGTTGATTTTTGAGATGCAGTCTTGCTATGTTGCCCCGGCTGGTCTTGAACTCAGGGCCTCAAGTGATCCTCCTTCCTCAGCCTCCCGAGTAGCTGGGACTGCAGGCACCGGCCATCATGCCTGGCTGATAATTGCACATTTGGATTGTTCCAGTTATAGAAATCCTTTCTTATGCTGTGGTGAAAATTCTACTTATTAGTCCTAATGATACTGCCCCAAAAGTTCTTAAGACTGTTGCTCTTTATCATAGAATGATATCGTTTTCATCATATCTCATTCTATTTCCCTTTTCCTGGACATTTTGCTAATCACTATTTGAAAGTAATATTTGCTAGATTGTATGTTTTACAGAGGCCCTGGTTTTCTGATCCTTCACTGTCTATTTGTATTCACCATCTCCAGTTTGTACGCATTACTTTTTCTTCAAATCTAGGTTTATTTTCCATATAAGAGAATGCACAAATTTTAAGTATATAGTTTGACAAGCTTGAGAATAATAATATACCCCTCAGTAACCACCATCCCAATCAAAAGATAAAACATTTTCATCATCCCAGAGAATTCCCTTATGCTCCTTTCCAGGCAGCTCTCCCAGAGGCAATGCTGTTGATTTCCATCAACATTGACTACTTCTGTTTTTTCGTGAACTCCATATTAGTGGAATCAAAGAACACGTGCTCTTTTGCATTTGGCTTCTTTTGCTCAATGCAGTGTTTCTGAGATTCTTCTATGTTGTTGCATGTGTCAATAAGGTTTTTCCTTAGTGTGCTGAGTAGCATTTCATTGTATGATCATGGCCTTAGTTATTTTTCTCTCTGTATTTTGATGAATTTGGGTGTGTGCATCACTCTTTTCATTAGGTTTTCATAAATGATTTCATCAGTGTACTAGAAGAGGATTACTACCTCCTTTGTTTTGGCATTATGCTTTTATTAATGTAACACACGCTTACTTAAGTTAGTATAGTGTACACAATCTATTGGATTGTGTACATGATGGTGGGTTGAAGAGAGTAGGGCTTTCCAGCAATACTGCCATGGGTTCAAATCTCCAATATGCCACTTGTGATCTGTAGAAGATAGGGGAAATTATTTTATGTCTCCCTACCTCTGTGAAATGGGAATAATGATAATGTCTATGTCCCTCCAATGTCCATGTTTAGGCATGTAAGGTATTCAACAAATGTTAGTTCGTACCCACACCTGTTCACCTGCTTTCATTGGGAATTGCAATTATGACAGCATATTATAGTCTTGCTATTAGTTTTTCTTAAATACTCATGCATTTTCTATCAATTCATGTGCCAGACTTTTACATTGGTCCTATTTCTTTTTATGTAATCCAATCCATTGCTCCACCCCATTAACACCAACTGACTCTTTACCTGATCAACTGGTGGAGCTGGTATCTGCACCAGCTTTGTCATGCGTAGATTTGATAAGCATATCATTCATATCTTCATCCCAGTCACTCTTAATATTTGAACAGAAAAGTATGAAGGGCATCCCTTTAGCATAAAATTAACAACGTCTCCTAAGTTTGAAATTGATCTACTAATCAATACTCTTTGGAAACTGTTGTGCAGGCAATTTTAAATCCCCTGAGCCATATTATTTTTCAGTTATCTTTTTATAAGATGTCAAGGGAAAATTCTACAAACCTATAGTATTCAAAGGCTTTGGAAATCCTATAAACATAGAAAGTAAATTATAACTACCCTTTAAGAATATTTTTAGTTCACTTATTAAAATATTCTGCTCTAACCTTTTGATAATTGACCTCATAATTTCAAACTTTGAAAAGGGAATCCCTAATTTACTGTACAAAGAGTGTCACATATCTTGCTCAAAATAATTCTTCAGAAAAAAATCCCAACAGAAATGTAAGCGTATTTAGTATTTTCATTTGAGTGTCCTTTTAAAGTGTCTTTAACTTGCAAAATTAGTGGCTTTCTTGTGATCCTTTTCTTGAAGAAAATTTCATCAGATTCTTTCCTTACATTATCACTTCTAGAATAATTACAAAATACTATTCAGATCCAAATAGAAGTAAACCAAACAATAATCTTTTCTAAGTATGTTATTTTAGCTTGGTTTATGAAAGTATCATTTTGGTTGATCTATACAACCTCCCACACGGGTATTCATTTTTCTAAGAATATATAGTTTGTTTTCCCTGGTTTTCATGTTTTTTCATTGTTAAGCATGAGAATTGATCATGTGATTAATGAGGGTCTTGACATGAAAACTATTGCTCAAAATTTTTCCTACTTTGAAAATTAAAGACCATGTAAGGAAGACAAAAAAAGGTGAGTGGATTTGGCAGATCCTTGAAGGCAGGAACCAGGCCATACTTCTTTTTTTTTATTATTACCAATATTGTTTTCACATACAAGGCACCCAATAAAACATTACTAAATTGTATTGAGGGAGAATTATGTTAATTCTGATTGTTTTTTACACATATAATATTTTTATACCTAGAAATATATTTTCAGTTGTTCATAGTTTTTTTTGGGGTACTGGAATTTAGCCCAGGTGCATTCTACCTCCGAGCTACACTTCCAGTCCTATTTTATTTTTAATTTTCGAAACAGGATCTCACTAAGTTTTGAGGGCCTTGCTAAGTTGCTAAGGCTGGCCTCGAACCTGCTATCATCCTGTCTCAGACTCCCAAGTACTGCGATTACAGGCATTTGCTACCATGCCTTGCCATAGTCATTAAATGTTGTCTGCCTACATATTACAGTGTTTTGAAAATGTCAAAGGAGAAAAATGTTTCTTCTTTTTTGTAATTTTGTAGTGGGCAATACTTTGGTGTCTAAGATCATTAAAAGGAGAACAGCCAGGAAGATGACATCTTCAAACAACTTTGGAATAACACTCATGTAATCAGATTCTCTCAAAAGATAGCCACATGATTAAATTCTTTTCTATACAAATTCCCATCAAAACAATTTTATGTAGATGTTAGAAAGAAAATCACAACACAAACTAATGTGGAGAATTTTTTATATTTGTATTCCTGAAAGGGTGAGAACGTGTAAAGAGGAATGTCCTTGGGCTGAGTCTTTGATCTGCATTCATTAGAGGATCGTTATTTATGGCCTTGTCTGTTGGGCTTCACAGTCACTTCACGTTGATTGATTTATTTCTTCATTTAAAGAGGATTACTATATTCGGATAGAAACCCTACACTTATCTTTGGAAGGATTCCAAAATTGCAACTTTTCTGGTTTCCATCTTTATTTTATTTATTTATTTTGTGGAAGGGAAAATCAGTAAAATGAGGAAACGACTAGCTAATAACCTTCTCTTCAGCCAGGTGTGGTTGTGTATGCTTGTAACTGCAGTACTTGGGAGGCTGATACAGTAGGATCACAAGTTTGAGGCCAGCCTGAGCAACTTAGCAAGACCCTGTTTCAAAATTTAAAAACAATATAAAGGGCAAAGGATATAGCTTAGAAGTAGAATGCCCCTGGGTTCAATCCTCAGTACCAAAATAAATAAATAAATAAATAAATAAATAAATAAATAAATAAAACTAAAATACCCCTTTATTCATCATCTGTATCATCATCATACTATTCTATATGTCAATAATAATAATAACAATAATGATGATGATAGGGATAACTGTCAACACTGTAATGGCAATAAACAGCAAGACTAGAGCTTCAGCATGAACTATTTTATTATTTTTAGTTCTTGAATTCGAAGTAGTTTTAAGAGAGATGTCTGTTTACATGTGAGTTGTCCTGACAGATAAATCAGAGATCCTAACACCAAATTTAATACCACAGAGTATAATAAGGATTTGTGATGCTTCCTAAAGGACCCAAGGTCTATAAACCAATGAAGAGTTTACAGTGAGACATAAATACAGCATATAAAACATCCGGCTGTTTCACGGAGGAAAAAATCTTGTTATGTTTGAGATTTTGCAGTGGTGAAAGAAAAATACTTGTTCTTACAAATTTTATGTGAAGATGGCTTTATTTCTCAAATGTTAACAAGGGAAACTTAGCAGCCGTAATTGGGCTGAAGGTATTACTAGACTAGAAAGAGGGCAGCATGCGAGGACTGGAGAGGCCTCCCCCAAGGAAGGGAAACCCCAGGGCCCTCGGCTTAAGATCTGGCTCCTTCCCTAAGAATTGTCTGAATCTGTAAATGATGGGACCAGGGAGAAATTCACTTAAGAAATGACCAGGAGAATGTCCTGAAATGAAATGAAGAAAGGCGCCAAATGAATTATTTATGATTGTGTCTCATCTTAAATTCTCATTTTCTTAAGGAACACTTGGGTAATCTGTGAGAGATGAGCCACTCTTCTAGAGGTGCCAATCTCAGCCTGTGTTGATGTGACAGAAGTATTTGCAAGCCCTGTGCATTTTTCAAGCTCAACTTGATTCATTCATTTTCCTGCAGATCTGCATAGTAAGTCATGACTGATTTGTTCAGCAATAGAAATGCTTTATGCACGTCCCTCTCTCCCAAGGGCCCTGACTTCAGCAGGGTTGCCTTAATAACAGCCTCTTAACATGGCCTCAGACTCTCAGTATGGGCTTGTCAACTCCATAGGCTGTGGCCTATTTCCTACCCATTACCCCAAACTCACCAGTGGAGTGCAGGGTGGATGAAATGCTTGGCCATGCCCAAACCTTCCTCCAGCAAGTCGAGAGCAGGCGTAGAGGAACAGAGACCTTGCCATGCTTTGTGCTAGAACCAGGAAATTACTTTCTAGTTGAAAGTATTACCAGCTGGCAACAGCTAGCGGCTTAAGTTTGGTCTTTTGTGCTGGCATTTCTGAGTTGTCTTAAAAATGCTTAAAGAAGCGAAGGAACAGCTCTGGGTGATACTAGTAGTCCTCTGGGGTGCAGCCCATCAAAAGCAGGAAGAAGGGATGTTGAAGGGCTGCTGCTTCTGTGTTGTTGAGACTACAGTGATCATGATTTAAATTTTTCCAGATTTAAATCCATTTTTTTAAAATCATGATTTTCCATGATTTAAATCTACCAGAATGCAACAAAGACCTCCATCTAATCAAACTCCCTGTGGCCATAGTTATTCCTCAAATAGCTTTTTGTTCCTAAATTTGAAATTTATGTGCAGTGGTTAGCTGAGACTGTTATGATTGTGTGTTTGTGTGTGGGGGGAGGGGAATTTGGGAATAGAAAATACACAATACTTCTTGAATACAAAATTCTAATTTCAGAAATCTATGCTTTAAAGCTGGGCATGGTGGCACACGCCTGTAATCCCAGTACTTGGGAGGCTGAGACAGGAGGATTGCAGGTTCGAAGCCAGCCTCAGCAACTTAGGGAGACCTGTTTCCAAATAAGAAACAAAAAGGGCTGGAGGTATAGCTCAGAGGTAGAATGCCTCTGGGTTCAATCCCTAGCACCTACACACACACACACACACACACACACACACACACACAGATATCTACACTTTACAATTGAAAACATGTAAGTATATATGTCCAACTATGTTAATGCAGCACTGTTTATAATGATATATAACCTGAAAAAACCTAATTGTTAATCAGTAAGGAAATGATATATGTATATATATATATATATATATATATATATGATTTAATATCATGTAGCCATTAAAACAATGAGTTTTAATATCTACATTGAAGCTTCATATCCACCTTGAAGGACATGTGATCTATTGCTAGGTAAAATGAATGATATGTTATATAATATATATCATGTGATTTTATTAAAAATGCATCAATGAAAATCATGTGTGTGGAAGAAGCGTGAAAAGACACATTCTAAAATGCTAACACTGGTTAACAGGACATGCGATTGCAAAAGTGAGAGGGAGAGTTTGACATTTTTCTGTATAATCATCTGAATAGTTTGCAGATATATTAGTTTTCTGGGGTTTCTGTAACAAAGGACCACAGAGTGGTTTGAACAATAGAAAATTTTTTTTCACAATTCTGGAGATCAGAAGTTTGAAATTGAGGTGTCAGTAGGATTGCCCACTTCTAAGGGGAAGGATCTCTCCCAGGCCCTCTGCTTCATGGCCTCTTTCCTCTAGGTTTGCCTGTATCTTTGTCCAAATTTCCCCCTTTTTATAAGGACACTGATCACATTGGATTGGGGTCCATTCTAATGGCCTTGCTCTAACTCGAATGCCTCTTTATAGATAGATCCTGTCCCCAAAGAAGGTCACGTTCTGAGGTACTGGGGTTAAGACTGCTTCATTTGAATTTGGGAGGATACAATTCAACCCATAATACCACATTTTTCTCTTGTAATGAAACAAAGGTTTTAAATGAGGCAACTACAGAGAAAAGGGCATGGGGGTTGGCCTTAAAGAGGCAGGGATGACCGAGAGTTGTTTCTGTCATTCTCCAGCTACTCTTGGGAAAATCATCTTTCCTTCCTTGGGTGCCGTTTAAACTGTAAGAGGAGGGTTTGTTTGACTTGACTAATCTCTGAGGTCCATCACACCTCCCAGCAGCCTGCATCTCCATAGAACCTGAATGATTTTTCTGGGCCCAAGGAATCCCCATTATTTGCAAATCACATGGTTTCTGAGGAGAGGTATCTTTTCCCCATCATTATTTCATTATTTCCTGGGACTAGGACAGCTCAGAGCTTAGATGTTGTCTTTTTAAAATTAACTAATAACTTTAATTGACACATAAAAATTATATGTTTGTTGTATAACAACATAATGTTTTGAAATATGTATATATTGTAGAATGGCCAAGCTGAGCTAATTCACGTGCATTACCTATCACACTTATTCTGGGGGGGTAAGAACACTTAAAATCTAGTCTCTCAGTGATTTTCAAGAATACACACATTTTTTTTTTGGACTGGGGATGAACCTAGGATCAGTCTACCTTCAAGCTATACCCTTATCCCTTTTTATTTTTTTGAAACAGGGTCTCCTTAAGTTGTTGTGGGTCTAAGTTGCTGAGGCTGGCCTCAACCTTGTGATCCTCCTGTCTCAGCCTCCCAAGTACTGAGATTTCAGGCATGTACCACCACACCTGCTAACACATTGTTATTGATTATAGTTACCATGCTGTACAATAGATCTCTTGAACTTATTCATCCTGGTTAACTGTAATTTTTATAATCTTTTTTTTTTTGCAGTACCGGGGATTGAACCCAGGGGCGTTCTACCTCTGCGCTAGGTCCCCGGCCCTATTTTTTATACTTTATTTTGAAACCGGGTCTCACGAAGTTGCGAAGGGCCTCACTAAGGAGAGAGAGGGAGAGAGAGAGAGAGAGAGCAAGAGAGCTGAGGCTGGCCCTGAACCCGGATCCTCCGGTCTCCGTCTCCCAAAGTACTGGGATTACAAACATGCGCCACCATGCCCGGCTTAATTTTTATAATCTTTGACCAACATCTTCCCAACACCTCTCCCTCCATCCTACTCTCTTCCTCTATGAGTTCAACTTTTTAAGACTCTTCATGTAAGTGAGATCAAGCCCTATTTGTCTTTTTGTGCCTGGCTTATTTCACTTAACATGATGTCTTCCAGGTTCATCCATGTTGTTCCATATAGATCTTAGATTTCTTTCACAGTGAGTCAAAACCACTTTCCCCTAACCAGTGAAATAGCTCTCACCTTCCCCAGGTAACTCTGGTGCAGCCAGCCTGGGGCAATACTTTGCCATGAGTAGTTCCATGTATCTGTCTACGCCCTAATTTTACCAAAATCCATATGATACCCTGAATTTTATGTCCTCATGCCTTGGAGATGCCTGTTAGACATGAGAAATCTCTAACAAAGTACTTCCTGTGTCTTCATGAGGTTCCCTCAAATTCCACTGTGCAATCTTCCTCCGATGCATAACTGGCCTGATTTATAAAGTAGCTTTTCTGGAAAAGCTGTGGTCCCTATCCCAGTGACTCGGGAGAAGAGTGAATAAATACCTTTTACACAGAATAACTGATGGGCCAAGATCTTCACTGGAGAGGAGCAAAATCAACCCTGGCTTTCCTCCAGCTCTCCTGGCTTCACTGGTCCTTTCTTGGGAATCCCGCATGTCACATTTCACTGGACTCCTTTGGTTGCCAGCTAATAGAGTGGCTCAGCCACTCTTGCTGATGCCTGGCAACAGCAGTGTCTGAAAGGTGACGGGGATGTTTATTTTCCCCAATAACTCAAACCTTTCATGTCTCTGGATGATGATGGTCATTTTAAAAAAAGACAAAGAAACAGAGTTGTCAGATAAAACACAGGCTCCTGTTTCTGCTGTCTGTTCGTTCTAATGGTGTTTGTCACAACAGTTCCTGGGATCAGGTGGCTCAAGACCCAATTTACCGTAGAGACGCAGGGTTACAAGTAGTTCTAATAGACTGCTATGGAAGTGGTGTTGAGTGCATTTGCGTGGCTTTAGCTTTTATACGGCACTTTAACCAGGGAGAGTAAACTGGAGGCTATACTTTTGAAAGATGTGTTAAAGTGCTTGGGAGGGTATATTGTCAAAATAAGTATAACTGAAATACATTTTGCACATGTAATGGTGCTATATGTTTATGGTAATTTTTCCAGTACAACTTTTATTTGCTTTCATTGTTTTTCTCCCAGACATTTCTAACCTGATTGAATTGAGTGGGAATCCAGACTTCCCTTAATTCTTTCTTAATTCCTGGAGTTAGGGCATTTATGAATCCCACTGATCAATTTGTAATTTTATTTTGTGGGTGATTATCTCTAAAGAGGTACAGTATGAGAACCAAGATGGACATCAGGGATGAATTCGGATAACTGTTAAGGATCCTTGCTGCAGGAGGGTAAATATACAGACTACCTTCTTAGTATTATGGTTGATTTATTTAGAATAGCTAAACTGAGCATAAATTGCCTTATTTGTTAGTTTAGTACTGTATTTCTGCAAGGAGTTCGGCCATGCCATTGTGTTTGGATATTTGGTTATAGCGCTCTTGTGTCTCACATGAAGGATTTTAGCTGGGTAAACAATCTCTTTATGGCTGCAATGCAGAAGTAGAAAAGTTTGAGAATTTCTTCTGTTTACGTCTCTCTATGCTGAGTTGATAGACTCTGGAAAGTCTCAGTTGGCATTTGAATGGTAATGGGGCATGCGCTCCCTGTTCTCATCTAGGACATGCATAAAGAGGCAAAGTACATGTAACTATATTCCATGAAGGAGCTGCTGTTCCCCAGCTATGTGGAAAGCTCACTACAGCTCAATATTGGTGTTGTTGCTAGCTCTCATTTTTTTTTGGTTTTTGTGTTTTTATCTGGCTTTTCGTCTGACTAACAGATGTCATGGGCTATGCTAGACACCATGACTGATATGATTAGTAAAGGAAATCTGTCCTTGCATGGGAGCCCTGTCCATTTGGCTCCTATGACCCATCTTTTCATGTCCTATTCCTACCTGTGCCCTGCTCTAGGTCAGTGAACGTCATTAAGACTAGGAATTCTTTGATGGATGTGTCCATGACAAATTTATCTTTGCATTCTTCATAGTGCTTGTGGTAGGTGTGTAGATGGTCACTGGAAACCTGAAGTCATTAGTGTCAATAAGAAGAGACCCAGATTTGGTTTTGGTTTTCCTCCATTGAATTATGTCTCCCACACAAACATAGACAGTAACAAATTAATAAGTAAACAGTCTAAGAACTAATTCTACATTCTTTTGGTACTAGGGATTGAACCCAGGGGCATTCTACCTTTAAGATAGACCTCAAGCCCTTTTTTGTTATTTTGAAACAGGATCTTACTACATTGCTGAGGCTGGCCTTGAACTTGCCATCCTCCTGTCTCAGCCTCCCCAGTACTGGGATTACAGGTGTGTGCCCCCATGCCTGGTTTAATCCTGCATTCTAAACATCACCAGTTTAGGGAGGTTTTCTGGTAAAATCCTACTTGCCTCTCAGAGAGTCACGTTCTTTTCGTTTTCTGCTCTCCCCGTCTTCAGAGCCTCTTTAGTTCTAGTAAAGATTGATAATACAGAAGGAGAAGTACTTTAACCTAACAGAGCGGAATGCAGGAAACACACAGACCTTTCGGCAGGATTGATTCATGTAGTGACAAAGGGCTGAGCGAAGTGGCTAATCTGACAGCATAGCAGGAAAGGACTCTGTTGACCAGAATGAATGAGAGACAAAGTGCTTCTCTCACAAAGGGTGAGCTTCAGAAAGCAGCCTCCAGTCTGTTTTCATTCATTATGTTATTTATATAACTTAGAACAGAGGACATAGCCGGTTCTTACAAATGTGTGTTGAATGAATCCAGGTAATGTATCAGGGACAGAAAAACACTTTAGCCTCACCTTCAGAAAATTGCCATGGCTGTCACTACTTCACTGTACATAGATTCCCAAACATATTGACTTACTGCCCCCTTTTCAGAAAAAATAACTCGGCACCCCTGGGGTGCTTCCCCTACCCCCTTGTTTTCATCAAATGTCCCCAGTCATACCCAAGGCAACTACTAACCCTCTGGATTATTCCATCACCCCCCTTAGTGTTAATGACTTTGGAAATTTATGGTAGAAGTTGTAGGAAAGCTCTGAAAGTTTGATAATTGAGTTTGTTGGAAAAAACTCAACAATAGATTAATAGGAGAACAGGCAAACAGATTTATTAGTCTGCACGTGTGCCCAGGAGCCACACAAAATATGCAGCTCAAAGTAGGGCCACATAGTTGAGGCTTAAGCATCCTCTTCATAGGGGAAAGAGAAGTAGGGCTGTAGACAATTTCGGAAGAGGAGTAAATGATTTTTAAAGTACTTGAATGGAGCTGAAGAACATCAATGGCCTGGGTCAAAATTCCTCTGGACTCTAGGCATGACATTTGGTTTTAGTCTCTTCATCTGTTTAACACCAATTTCATCTTCCTTGGTTCATGAAATGGCAGTAAGAAGATGCGAAGGTAATCATGTTCCTCTTTGGCCAGCCAGTCTTCAGGTGGATAAGGGGATGGCACAGAAAGCCCTTCCCTGACCTTGCCACTCCCAGATGCTCTCAGACTCAAGTCCCAGTGGCATTTTTTATGGATATTGTTTTTCAAACTCCAACAAAGCAAACCTACAATTTTTTGTTGAAATACAAAAGAAAATTATAATACTTAATTTGTCAATTATTGGACAGATCCCTTAAAACAGATGATCTCAAATCTTTTTATTAAGTCTCTTTTTAGTGAAACATTTTATTTTAGGTAATTATAGATAGGTATGCAATTGCAAGACATACTACAGAGAGACCCCATGCACCCTTTACTCAGTTTCCTCCAGTGGTAACTTCATGAAAAATGTAGTACAATATGACAACCAAAACATTGACGTAGGAACACAGAACATTTCCAGCACCACAAAGATTTCTCCTGTTATTCCTTTATAGCCACAGCTACCTTTTTTCTCTGTTTTACCTCCTCCCCAATCCCTAATGTGGCTGATCTAGTCTCCATTTTTATAATTTTGTCATAGGGATGTATATGCACATACTTGACAACCTTTAGGAACTGGTGTTTTTACCTCAAGTCCTGGAGATTGATGGAGGTTGTGCTACCACATAGAGGTGGAGGCTCAGCTTGCTTCTGGATTGCTTCCACATCGCCCTTTAGGGGAATCAAAGAATGGGGTGTGTGTGTGTGCGGGGGTGAAGATCAGCTCCCTGCTCAGTCCCAGTGAGGCTAACTTGGTAGTAGAATCAAAACACCACCTAGCTCTGCTCTTTGGGAGAGAGAGAATATTAGCTCTCTGCTTAGCCATGCAGAAACCATTCACTGGGCATTTGTACCACCTCTGCAAGCTTCCTCTAAAGGAAGGTGAGGAGGGGGAGGGTGCAGGCAAGATCAACTTTCTGCTCGTTTCTGCTGAGGTTGCAAGCCTGCTGTCCAGGATATATGGGAAGCCATAAGGAAATCCAGGGAACTCACTGCTGTTAGTTCTATAAGTTCAGAGGTCTTTATGTTCTCTGCCATCTTCTTTCTGCCCTTTGCTCTTCCTATATTTGTTATGTCCAGTGTTTTTTGCTTGCAAGAAGGAGGACCTTGGGACAATCGGGGCTACTCCATCTTGGCAGAACCAGAAGTCTCTGAATTTTCTTTTTCAAGAGAATTCTATAGCTCTTTTTCAGTGCACTTTATGAAATAACTTTGACATATAATATTAGTTTTCATGCTGTTTTAGACTGCATAATTTCTATTGCTATTCAGCATACCAGTATTCAAGACAAGTGTCTACACTAAGTTCTTTAATATAAGACTTTCATCAGGGTAAGTATTTCAGGATGAATTGATAGGTCAGCTTATGGCAAAAAAAGAGATAAGTATGTAGTTCTTTCTGAAATTGTCTCATAATTTACAAGTGTTACTTTACATATTTATTTTTCAAAACATCGTTCTCAGACAGTTTGGCTGATAGAAACTATATATCATTTTGGCATTCTGGAAGACTCGAAAGAGAATTACTTATGATTGTTGAGCAATTTTGTGATACTACTAAGTGGAAGAGGCTAAGATACAATATGATCTTCTAAAATAATCCATCTAAAATGTTTTTGATATTCAGACTACATATAGTTGATCATACATTATTTTACCCCTAGTTTTTATTATGTTCCTATTCACTGCTGTTCTTTCTTTTTATAGTTTTTTCCCCTATCAAGTCATAGTAACTCTGCTATTTCTTTGTGGAAATGAAGTCATCTCCAGTATATTTTCCTATTGGAAATCTCCAGTATATTTCCTATTGGAGGGGGCCCAATAATATTCTACTAAGGAAATTAATTAGTTCCAGCCATAAACTTTTCAGCTGAAGCTGTAGACCAGCTGAGTGGTTCTGGGGATTGAACCCAGGGGCGTTCTACCTCCAAGTTACACCCCTACCCCAGCCCTTTTTATTTTTTATTTTGAAACAGGATCTTGCTTAAGTTGCTGAGGGTCTCACGAAGTTGCTGAGGCTGGCTGGGAACCCATTGGTTCTCTTTTCTCAGTCTCCCAAGTACTGAGATTATAGGCAAAGACTTTTTTTTAAAGATAATCTCTAAAGGTGCAAAATCCCCAGTGGCAACTAAACTATGTCCTTCTTAATTCAAAGCAAAGAATTCTAAGTAAGCATTAATTCAGGTAAAGGGAAACCAGAAGAAATTAAATTGTCTAGTGGTTTTGAAATATTTTGGATAGTTAATTTATAGTTTTATTCTCTGACCTGGGCAGGATATGAGTAATTATTTATAAATACAATCCTTCAAGTTTATTATAAATATTAGACCCAGAAAGTGAAGAAAATTATTTCATACATAAAAAAGTTTCTTATATAATCTTGTCTGTGGTAGCTGCTATTGATAAATACTGGCTGAATGGAGGAATGATTTGGGTCATTCAACTTTTCTATTATTAAGAACTTCTAGGGTATAATCTATGTAAATAGTTGTGCCTCTGTCGCCCAAGTCACTTTTCTAAATGTTTTTTTTTTTTTCATTCACTGGTCAGATCATGGTCACAGTCCAGGCCTTGTGAGTCCAGCTCACAACAAACTGACCCCATCTTCTTTATTCCACGAGCCTTTGCAATGGGGGTTTGCCTGCAAAATGCTCCCCACTTCAGCCCTAGTTATGCTGGTTTCCCCACAGTTTTAGACCCATGCTGTAGGCATTTCTGCTTCTGCCCAGCACCTGACCCCACAAGCAGTGCCTTCCTGCTCTCTCATTCTTATCTGCAGCTAAAATTGAAGCTTATTTCTCACTCTTCCAGTATACTTTCTGTACACACTTTAATACATGCTGTTGCATTCTCTGTATGAATCTTAACACACATCACTGTGCCTCAAATTTACCTGAATGCCTATGTTCTCATCTTTTTCTCAATTTTATTTTTGCTTCCTCTTACTAATGACTTTTGTCACACCGTTGCTGGCTCTGATGGGGCCAGATCTTCCCTTCTTAGACTCTTGTGACACTGCACTGGTGTTACACTAGCACTGGTCAGCATCGTATTTGCTTCCGATCTTGCAGGACAACGCCTCTTTGGTTCTTTAATTTGCATCATCTGACCCACTGCGGTTGCTTTTTCAGAACTCAGCTTATGAGTCATTTTCAATAGAGAAGACTTTTCTATCCCACTGACTAGCTGAGGTCGCTGTGCTGGTGTGCTTTGGTATTTTTCTTTCATAATACTTTTTAAAAATTATTTACTCTTTCATTCTATTCATTCAATCAACATCTGTTGATAACTTCTATGTGCCAGGTGATGTTTCAGGGGCTAGAGATATATAAAGTGACAAAATAGACGCAACTCCCTGACATGATGCCTTTATATTCTTGTGGGAGACAATGAACAATAAAGGAAAAAACCAGGAGATGGACAACAAAATAAACTAGTAATTAATATTATAAGACATAGTCAGGGTAGGCTAAATTGTGCTCTGGAAACATGCTAACCCATAACTTCAATGCCTTAACATAAATTTTTTCATGCATGAAAAATACAGCAAGGTCTGGATGACTCTCCAGGGAAATGTTCATCTCTGTGGTGTTTCTACAATCTCAGATGCTTTAGTCTGATGATATAATTAGCCTCATGACCATGGTAGTTGTGGAAGAGATCGGTGGAAGGTCTTGAACTGGCAGTTAATGCTTGGGAACAGAAATGGCATATGTCAATTCTGCTAATGATCCGTTGATTGGAACTAATCATATGACTCCATTTATTTAGGGGGGCAGACATTATCAATTCTTTTGTATGCTTGAAAGAAGAGGAGAACCAGGTATAGGTGTGCATTTAGAATCTCTATGCAGAAAGATAATGGCTCTTAGGCAGTTAACAGATAAGGATAAGGGGACTTTGTTGTGCTTGGGACTATTGCAATCTGAGCCTCATTCACAAAATTACATTTGAGCAAATATTTGAAGGAAGTGAAGGAAGGAGGCATGTCAATATGCCAGAGAAATGTATTCCAGAGATTGGGATCAGCCAGCACCAAGGTCTTGAGCTGAAAGATGAGTGGTTGGAGGCAGAGCAAGAAGACCCGTGTGACTACTGATGAGGGAACAAGAGAGAGAGAGAGAGAATATGAGTAAACCAGAGGATTACCAGCGAGGGCAGCAACCAGATGGTGTATGGCGTCAGAAGCCATTTTAAGTATTTTGCACACACACACACACACACACACACACACACACACACCTCTCCCTCACTACTTTATTGAGGTATAGTTCACATGTCATGAAATTAACCCATTTCAAATGTACAATTCATTGGGTTTTAGTGTACTGACAGAATTGCGCAACTATTATCACATTCAATTTTAGAACGTTGTCATCATTTGTAAAGAAACCCATACTCATTAGAAATCACTGCCCATTCCTATCGATCTCCATAGCTCTATAGGTTTGTCTATTCTGGATATTTCATAATTATATTATTTCATGATTGTATGATTTCAATTATGAAATAATATGTGGGATTTTGTGACTGGCTTCTTACACTTAGCCTCATGTCTTTAAGGTTTATCCTTGTCATAGTATGTAGTAAAACTTCATTCCTTTTTATGGTACTACTTCATTATATGGATATATCACATTTTATTTACTCATTCATTAGTTGATAGACCTTTCGTTTTTTTCTACATCATGGTAATGTTAAATAATTGTGTCGTGAATATTAATTTTAAGTTTTTATGTGGAAGTAAGTGTATTTTAACTTTTCTTGGGTATATACCTAGAAGTGGAATGGCAGGGTCACATGGAAACTCTGGTTTTAGCATTTTGAGGAATTGCTAGACTGTATTCCAAAGTAGCTGCAATATTTTATACTACCACCAGCCATGGATGTGGTCTTCGGTTTTTTCACCAATACTTGTTATTATCTTTTTTTTAAAATTCTAGGCAGCCTGGTAGATGTGAAGTGGTATCTTATCATGGCTTTGATTTACATTTCCCAAATGGCTGACAATGTTGAGCATTTGTTTGTGTACTTATTACTCATTTTTATATCTTCTTTGGAGAAACGCCTATTCAGATTCTTTAACCAGAATTTAATTGGATTTAGGGCTTTGGCTTTTACTGTTATCCATCAGAGATTTGAACAGACAAATGAAATAATCTGACTTGGGATTTTAATAGGATCTCTCTGATTGCTGTGTTGACCATGGGTTGCAAGGAAGTAACAAAGAACCAGTTAAAAGAATATTGTAGGGAGGCTAGGCATGGTAGCACATGCTTGTAATCCCAGTACTTGGGAGGCTGAGACAGGAGGATTGCAGGTCCAAAGCCAGCTTCAGCAACTTAGCAAGGCCCTCACCTACCTAGACCCTTTTTTAAACTAAAAAGTAAAATAGGGCTGAGGGTGCAGCTCAGAGGTAGAATGCCCCTTGGATTGAATCCCCAATTACCACCCCCCACACATACACCAAAAAAAAAAAAACCCACAAAAATATTATAGGGATCTGGTTGAGAGATTATTGTGTATTGGACTGGAATAGTAGCAGGGAATCAGAAGCAAATATTTGGATTCTGGATATATTTCATAGGTAGAGCTAGCAGAATTTGTTGACAAACTGGTTATAGGAGTGAGAAAGAAATTTATCAAGATGACTCCACGTCTGTGGTCAGAGCATCTGGAGAGATAGAGCTGCCAACACCTAAGGTGAAAAAGACCATACTTGGAACAAGTCTGAAGAAAAATTTCATTCTTTTCCCCCCTAGCATTCGTTCTGAGACATCAGACTCCCAGGCAAAGTCATCGCGGCATCCCTAGCTTGGAGCATGCTGATGGTATAAGTAAAGGAAAGAATGAGGGATTCAGCAAAGGCAAGCACTGTGCCTCTTTTAAAAATTGGTTTTAACATATTTTTTGGCAGTAGGTGCCAAAATCCAATATATTAATTTGATACGTACTCAATTTTCTTTTTGCTAGTGTTTAAAATTATTCTATTCTTTATAGTATTATATTCAAGAGCTTGGACTTCATAGCCAGATAGTCCTAGCTTTTCACCCACTTATTACCAGTATGACATTGGATATGTTACCTAGCTGTGTGGAACCTGTTTTCTAGAATACTTGGGGTAGTAATACTCAGTTCACAAGAGGTCTCTGAGTATTAAATAAAAAGTCTTAAGACAAAACTTGAAACATGGAAAAAACTATGCAAATTATTTCTCTCTGCATGTGTATATATAGCTTGAACATGATACATTATGTGTATATGTATACACATATATATGTGTACATATATACATATACACAATATATCTGCATAAGCAAATTCATACTAAATGTAATTCATATTTAAGTTTTTTTGTGGTACTGGGGATTGAACCTAGGGGCATTCTACTCTGAGCTATACCCCCAGCCTGATTTTATTTTGAAACAAGGTATTACTAGATTGCTGAGAGTCTCACTACTTGCTGAGGCTGTCTTCGAACCTGCAATCCTCCTGCCTCAGCCTCCTAAATACTGGGATTACAAGCATGTGCCACCACACCAACTCATATTTAACATTTTGGATTACAGTGCCAAAGATATATATTTCATTTTATTTTATTTAGTGCTGAGTCATTTATTGACCCAAGCACAATTTTATTTTGTTCTTACAAAGAAAACACAGAGGGAAAATTATGGGACTTGGAGTCTGGGGTTTGAACTTCAGATCTACAAATTATTTTCCAAGAGGCTTATTCTCTCTGATAGTCTAACTTGTTATCTATAAAATGCTGATGAAAATATCTATATTCCCCTTATATGCTAACAGGGTTAAGGGTAAAAAAAAGTAGGATATATATATATATAACAGTGTTGCTAATATCATACAAGTCTTTAGTGTTATATATTAAAATATTCAAGTGATTCTTATTTATCTTCACAACCTACTTATTTTGGGGAGATGATATCATGAAAGAGAATATCTTATCAGTGAGTTCTGAGAAAATAGAAAAAGTGTGAAGAAAATTTTTATTAGAAATGCAATGTCCAATAATTTGTTAAAATGTCTACAGCAACAAAATAATAAAAACCCAAGATATGACTTTAATGGAGGCAATGGTGTGGAACCCATGGCATTTTTCCTAGGTCTTAGTCAATGACACGTTGGACTCATTATGTTTGATTCACTGGGTTTCAGTGTCTGAAGCTGAGGACTGCACTTTCTGCAACCATTCGTGAAAGAACAAATGATGCTACAAATGGACAGCTCAGCATCTTACCCACTTCGAAGTCCAGGTCAGTGAGAACATTACTGTTAGAAAGTACTGGAGAGCTTGCTGCAGTGTCCTGGAAGCTCATCTACTTGTATCTGAGGTATAGAGCACATAGTAGGCACTCCATAAGAGATGTTTCTTGATAAACATCACTTGCTACTTCTTAGATGTTTCATCTGGGGCCATGGTTTATCATGTGGGAAGGGTGAAAATTGGAAATGAAGCGAACCTAATACCCTGATACTTGCAACTTACTTTGAAATGCACCAGAAAGTAAAAGACAAATTGATGGAGGGATGGAGGGATGGATATATGGATAGATATGTGAAAAAGCAAATATTGCAAAATGTTAATTGTGGAATTTAGGTGGTGAATATGTGTGTATTAACTATACCATTTTGTAAACATTTCTTATTTGAATTGTCTTTGTGGTCAAGTATTTATAAAAGTAAAATGAAACTAGAAATATACTGTAGGGAGAAAAACTAGCTAGGTTCTCTGCAGCTTTAATAAATGTAGTTCAGGTGCTGAGGATGTAATTCAGTGGAAGAACACATGCCTAGCATGCATGAGGTCTTGGGTTTGATCTCCACAGTGAAAAAGAATTGTGATACAAATAAACCAGACACAGAAGGAAAAGTACTACCTGATCCCACTTATATGAGGAATCTAAAATAGTCAAACTCATAGACTCAGAGAGAATGATGGTTGCCAGTAGCTAGGGAAGTGGAGAATGGAGAGATAATAATCAAAGGGTACAAAGTTATACAAGATAACAAAGATAACAAGTATACAAGATAACAAGTATACAAGGTATACAAGATAACAAGTATACAGGATATATATATATATATATATATATATATAGAGAGAGAGAGAGAGAGAGAGAGAGATAGTCCTAGAGATATACTGTACAGTATATTGACTATGTTTCACAATAGTGTATTGTATACTTAAAATATTTATTGAGTGGGTAGATCTTATGTTAATTACTTTTATACCCTACCCCCCAAATAAATTACTCACTCAAGAAGTCAATAAGGAGGGTAAGAGGAAACTTTTGGAGATGTTGAATATGTTTATAGCATTGATTACGGTAATGGTTTCATGAGTGTTTAATCATGTGGAAAGTCATCATGTTGTATATATTAACTAAGTAAAGCTTTTTGTCAACCCTATTCAATAACGTGTTTTTTTAAAAAAATTAGAGAAATTGTGTATAACCATATAGTATCAACAAAATAGAGAGTGTTTTAAAGTTGTTATTTTCATCAAGTTTTTCTTTTTCTTAGTGTAACAACTAGAAAAGACTTGGCATGCTGCTGTAACTAATTGCTAAATAGTAGTCACCCAATACCAGTTAGTTCTCTCTCATATCCAGGACAAATTGACTTGGTGCTTTGCCATAGAAACCAGCCTGACAGAAGTGTCACCATGTATAATGCTATCAACCCCCCTGCCCCAACCAAACACACACACACACACACACACACACACACACACACACACGGAAAGTCATAGAGCAGTTTTCAAATACTAGGAAGGACATGGTCTTTCATATGCTTAAGGAGTAGAGGAGTGTTGGTGAGCAATTGTGTTAGTCAACTATTCGTCTCTGACCAAAATAACTGAGAAGAACAACTTAGAGGAAGAAACGTTTATTTTGGGACGATGGTTTCAGAGGTGTCAGTTCATGGTTGACCATGGCCGTTTCCTTTGCTCTGGGCCTGAGGTGAGGCAGATAATCATGACAGAAGGGTGTGGTGGAGGAAAACTGATCAGCTATGGCAGCTGGGAAGCAGAGAGAGCAAAAGGGACCAGGACATGTGCAGTCCCCAAGGCCATGCCCCCAGTGACCTATCTCCTCCAACCACTCCCTCCCTGCCTACAGTTACCACTCAGTAAATCCATTCAAATTATGAATCCAGCAAAGGGCCGTATCCACTGAAGAGGGTAGAGCCCTCGTGATTCAGTGATTTCACCTCTGAACATGGCTGCACACGAGCTTTTAGGGTCATTCCAGATTTGAACCATAACAACTCTAGATAAGTCCTTCTGAAAAAACTGAATGTGAAGCACAGAGCTCAATGCCATTTACTTCCCCCCCACCCAGTAACTGGCAAACATTGTCACACGTATAAATCTCAAATCTTAAAAAAGCTCTGCAGCACAAGACCTCAGAGAACAAATGATACACCCTGATACGCTGTAGAGGTTCACTTTGTTCCTTAACCGCACACCTGGAATATGTGTCATTGTGGTGTTCTCAGAGAATTTATCAGTATATCAAAAATTTAGCACTTACTTTGTGCCTGACAAACTCTATCACCATAAGGGAAATAACAGCCGTGGGCTCTGCCTCCAAGGCATAATGAGCTGGATGCTAATGGGCATAAAGCAGCTAGAGAAGGATTGTTACTGATGCAATTGAGCGCTTAATGGCAACGGACAACTATGACTCAAAGGTCAAAAAAGATGAATAGCCTATCAATAGTTGTAGTAGGGATAATGGTACTAGTAGGAGCAACTAAGGTTAACATTGTGCTCACCCCATGCTGGGTAATGTTCTGGGTCCTTTATAAATATTGCATCATTGCATGTCTCTATCAAACTTGACAGGTCAATGTCATCACTGGTGGACACTTCATGGGCAATCAGTGACTTGAGTTCTGCCACTGAGTCGGGTGGAATTAAACAGGAAGAGGGGATGGAAGGAATCCTTCTGGGAAAGAAAGTGGTGTATATAAAGTTACAGGAGCCTGGGCCAGCAAAGAACATGGCAGGGAAGGAAGGAGACAGGTTGCAAGGCAGCTCAAGGTTCGGGAGACAAAGGAGTTGGGTAAGTTGGGTATGGCCAGATGATGGGGGACCTTGAGAACTGTAGGAGGACTCTGTTTTTATTTTTTCTTTACTTTTATGTTTGTCTATGTAAATGATGGGGCCAAGCTTGAAGTAGAATATATGATTTTGTGATCATGTTGTAAATCATGTTTGCTATGAGAAATGTTGAATAGGAACAAAACAGTGGTATGTATGATTCCCTGTTTTGTCTGACTTTTATTAAGAATGGGGGGATAGAGCACTTGGGAGGCTGAGACAGGAAAATCGCAGGTTTGAGGCCAGCCTCAGCAACTTAGTGAAACCCTGTTTCAAAAAAAATGGGGCTGGGGAATATAGCTCAGAGATAGAACATTCCTGAGTTCAATCCCCCGTAACACACACACACACACACACACACACACACACACACACACACGAAAGAGAAGAAGGAAGGAGTGGAGGAAGGAAGAAACCAAGTAAAGAAGGAACAAAGGAAGGACAGGAGCAAACTTAGGCAGAATGTGCCCTTGTAAGAGGAGTTTGTGCCAACTACAAAGTTTAGGATACGCTGTGTCCAAGACCATCCTCACTCCTCGCCTCAAGTGAAAGTTTGAGGGATTCTCACTACCATGGTCCAGTTTGATAATTTACTAGAAAGAGAACTCACTGAAAGAACTTACTGCTACCTCTTTGATAATCATTTATTTCAGAAAAAAAGATACAGCTTAAGATCAAAGGAGCTACATGGGGCAGGTTCAGAGGAATTCCAAAGGTAGAACTTCTGTGGCCTTTTCCCCATGGAGCATTACTCCCCCACATATCTGTGGGACAATGCACCTAGAGTATCGTCAAGCAGGAAAGCTCACCTGAGCCTGGGAGTTCTGACGTTTTACTGGGACTCCATTACATGGCATGATTGATTGGTTGATATTCCATGTGGTTGATCTCAGCCTCATTAGGTAATGATGTAACCACCTAAGTTGGGTTTTTTGATGTAGCCAGGCCCTACCCTAAATCATATTGTTGGACTATCCAGCATGACCCAATGCCCTCAGGTAAACACTGTCCCATGAGCCATGACTTTCCAAGGGCTTAAAGACTACCTTCCAGAAGCCAAGGGCAAAGGTCACACCTTGTCTTTGACTAAGGCCAAATTCTTTACTACATACTCTGATTCCAACATGGGTTTGGTTAATATTTATGGTCTCCCAAACAAGTATGTAATGCAAAAAAAAAAAAAAAACAATCTCAGAGTAAACCTACTCTTTAGTAAAGTTATTAGGTAATTGGCATCAAGTTGTCTTCTTTATGTATATTTCACAAAAAATATATGATTGAACAGCTTTTATGCAACTTTCCAATCTAAGTATGAAGACAATTTCTTTGTAACAGCTTGGAGTAACACCCTGTGTTTTTATTCTATGTTTTTATTCTATGTTGCTTTTAATTTCCTTGTTAACATTTCTGTGGCTATAGTAGGTGCAGGTAGTAGGAGACAAAGAAAATTACTAGCAGGGAGGGCTTTTGAGGTGTGAGTATAGACAGAACTGTTTAAAAACTGTGCAGGATGTAAAATGGGCTAAGTTAAAACTGAGACTTTGATTACAACTGGGGAGAGTTGGGCTTCATGGAATTTGGGGCTGAGGAGCAGTCAAAGATTAGGTTCAGATCAACAGCAATTATAGAACAGGTTGGCATCACTGACTCACCAGGGGTCAGGGTTAAAGCGACAGAGTAGGCAGAATCACACTGAATTGAGGAGACATTGTGGCTTCAGTAGTGTATGATGGAGTGTTGATTACCTGTCCTGCTGAAAGTCTCCTCTGGTGTTCCTGAACGTTTATTTAGATAGCTATGAAAGGTACAAGTTCTGGTACCAGATTACCTGCATTCAAGTCATAGCTCTGTATGTAATCTATGCAAGCTACTTAACTTCTCTGTGCCTCAGTTTTCATATATTTAATAAATATAACATTAATTTTCTGTATCATTAATTTCTGTTCCTATATTTATTGTTTTCTTTTTTGTGTGTGTGTGGTACTGGGGGTTGAACCCAGAGGGGATTTACCTCTGAGCTACAGCCCAAATCCTTTTGTATTTTTTATTTTGAAACAGGGTCTCACTCAGTACCATATGCTAGCCTCAAACTAGAGATTCTCCTGTCTCAGCCTCCCAAGTACTGGGATTACAGATATGAACCACTGTGTCTGGCTTTCTTTTTTGAGTTTAATTAGAGGTTCTTTTTCTAGTTTCTTGAGATGGAGGTTTGGCTTTTGATTTTCAGTCTTTATTCCAATATGTGCATTCAAAGCATAAATTCCCAAACTGGGTGATACCACCCTAGGTGGGTGGTGGGATGTTGAACCAATCCAGAGGGTGATCGTAACTTCAGGGGCAATTGGGGAGCATTGAGTAAAAATAAGGGGGTAGTGGAAGTGCCTAGAGGGATGCTGAATAATTTTCTAAGAAAGAGGCAGTAAGCCAATAAATTTGGGAGTCTATGAAAGCTGTTTTCCTAGAATCAGAACTTTGGTTACATCCTACAAGATTTGACGTCACATCTTCATTAAAGTTCAGGTCATATTTTTAACCTTCCATTGTGATTTCCTATTTGATGTATAGATTATTTTCAACATGTGTTGTTTTATTTCTAGTCAGCTTTCTGCAAATTATTCCCAGTTTAAGTCCACTGTGGTCAGAGGACAGTTTTGTATGTTTTCTGTCTTTTGGAATTTACTGACACTTGCTTTAGTGGGTGGATCTTATTTCAGTTTGAAGAATTTCATTGTATATTTATTATAATGACAGCTGAGTATGGCATCTCCTATTTATTTCTGTCTGGAAATGCTTTGTTTCTACTTTTGAAGGATATTTTCACTGGAGATGCTAAGTTGTCAGGGTCCATTTCCCCCTTTGCACTTTAAAGCTATCGTTTCATTGTCCTCTTCTTACTCTGTTTCTATTGAGGAGTCAATTACAAAATTATTTTATAGTTTGAGTGTATTTCATCTTTTTCCTCGAAAATTTGTTTTTGGGTATCTGTAATTATATTATGATGAGTCTAGATGTGATTTCTGTCATAGTTATCCCAATTGGAGTTCCTGACACATCTAGAATATGTTGGTTTGATAATTTTCATTAAGTTTGGAAAAATTTCCACCATCATCTCTAAAAATACTCAGCTCCATTTTCTTTCTCCTTTTCTGGGATGACAATCACATATATTTCAGATCATTTAACTGAGCCTTATGTGTCTCTTACTCTCTGTTTTATTTTTTCAGTGAATCAATTTGATTTTTTATTCAAAAAATAAAAATTCTGAGTTCACTAATCCTGTTCTCCACTTTGTCAAATCTGCTATTACCATGCCTAAAAATTTTAAAGTTTTATAGATAGTATTTCTCAGATCTAGTATTTCTCAGATCTAGAATATATATTTGATTCTCTTTTTATAGAATCTAATTATATATTGAAATTGTCCATCTTTTTCAAAAAATTATTTTAGTCCTGGGAATTGCACTCAGGGATATTATACCTTTGAGCTACACCCCCAGCCACCTTTTATTTATTGTTATTATCATTTTGAGACAGAATCTCACTAAGTTGTTGAGGCTAACCTTGAACCTATAATCATCCTGTCTCAGCCTCCCAAGTACTGGGGTTATGGGTGTGTACCACATGCCAGGCTGAAAATGTCCATCTTTTCATTACTTCCATCCATTTTTAAATTTTTTCTTTCACATGTTTATAATATTTATTTTAAAGTCTTAGCTCTTGTGCCTGACCTCTATCATCTGTGGACCTGTTTCTAATGTTTAGTTCTTCTGTTGACTGTCAGTGACATTTATTACCTTTTCACAGGTTTCATACGTTTTTGTTATGTACAGGACAGTGTGTAGATTCCATTTTCCTCCAGTGATAATGATGGGACCATAAGTTTAACACAATCAGGTATGCTTTAAGGCATTCTTGCAGCTTTACTTGGGGCTCTGTTTTGCTTTGGTTCCAAACATCTCAAGGACAAGACCTGTTGAATGTTTGTTGCAGGTTCCTCCTTTTATCTAGACTTTGTCTCTTACACACCAGAAATTGGGGGTAATTTTCCTTTGCCTTTTCATCCTCGCCCTCCAGCCTCCCATCCTACTCCAAGACTCATCAAATTTCTCTCTGGGAAAACTAGGACCTGACCTTTGTGATCCTCTACATTTCATTTCAACATGCCAGCCCATGTGGTATCATCCAAATGCTACTTGTTTTCTCTTTTCCTAAACGATGTTCTCTCCTACAGCAAGCTCAATTTCCAGTAAGTAATCCTAGCAAATGACCTTAAGGTAGAAAATAGCCATTAATATCAGCTCACCTAAGAAAGACTCCATCCTTTGTCATATTAAATGAATTTAGTACTTTTGGCCCCAGTAGATATTCAGTGTCTTTAACAATGTGATATTTTGCAGTGGGGAGTGATTGCCTGATTTTATTTTTTTTTGTAGTTTTTGCATGTGCTTTTTTCTACTACATCCTACCCAGTTTCAGATGTTGGGAAAAATGTAAAGATAAAACAGAAGACTTGGAGGGTGATTATTCTTTTCCTAGATTCTGAGGATTCATTTCCTCTGATTTTAGGAGTGTTTTGGTCATAAAGTTTTGAGAATTGTCTTAATTTATTGGTAAGCTTCAGTTTTTCATATATTTGGGGGAGTGGGCCTGACTTGGTGTATTGTGTTGTAGGTATTACAAAACTAGGAAATAAAAACATAATGAAAAGTGGGAATTTATAATGTGTTGGTAGAAAGCACTTTATAAAGCACCATGTAGATGTTAAGTGGCATAATTATGTTTGGGACTGTAAATCAGTGCTATGGTTTGAATATGTCCCCCAAAAGTGCATGTGCTAGAAACTTAATTCCCCAATGTGGCATTTTGGGAGTGGGGCCTACTGGGTGGTGACTGGAGGTCATAAGGGTAGAGAGCTATTGAATGGATTAATCCCACTCTCCTAAGATTATATTAGTTATCACAAGAGTGGGTTGTTATAAAATCAGGCTGCTCTCGCCACTCTCTCTTGATGGCCCATTCTTGCTTCTTATTCCATATTATGATGTAGCACACCAGATGCCAGTGCCAAGTCCTGGGATTTCCCAGACTCCAGAATGTGAACTTCTTTTCTTTATAAGTCACCCTCTTAGTAGTATTCTGTTATAGCAACTGAAAAGAGACTAAGACAATCAGATACCATGATTCTGTTCTTTTCCTTTTGAACTATTATAATTGTAATTCACTGGGTGAGGAATGAGAGTAGGTACATTTTAATTGACGCTGGTAGAAACGTAGGGAAATCATCAGAGTTCTACTAAGTATATATCAAATGCATCCTACAGTCTCCCCCAAGCCTATCATATGTTTTTTAAATGATCATAGTAAAATTTATTTTACCATTAGATCTTAGGCAACAACATAACTTTACCTTACTGAGAGTGATAAAACTCCCCTAACTTTGCTAGAACATTGATTGCCTGGAGAGAGTAAATCGACTCTGACAAAGTTTTGATTGCAATACAAATACACAAATATTTCTTGAGGACCTGTTATGATTTTACCACTGTTGTAAACCTGTTGGGTGCTCAGATGCTCTAAGTAAACTATCATTTCAGCCTCTTTTGCTCCTTCAACTGCTACCCACCAATTATCTTTTTATTTTATTTATTTAATTTAAAAGAAAAAAATTTGGTACTGGGGATTGAACCCAGGGGCATTGAACATCTGAGGTAAACCCCCAGCCATTTTTATCTTTTTATATTGAAATAGGGTCTCACTAAGTTGCTGAGGGCTTGCTAAGTTGATGAGGCTGATCTTGAATCTGTGATCCTCCTGTCTCAGCCTCCTAAGTACTGGGATTATAGGCCTGTGCCACCGTGTCTGGCTCCAATTATCCAATTATCCTTTTAAAATATCTCTTAGACTTTATCTTCATTTGCATCAAGTTTGGTTACTCTGAACAATTTTTTGTGTTTTTTTTTAGCTCAAATTGAATGAGTTGAATAATTGTAGAGACTTCTCTACAACATCCACTTCTAGGGCTTCTCAATGTCATCCCCTTAGCCTCTACTCTCCCCAGCCATTTCTAGGCATTTCTTACATTTTATATTCCCTCTCCACAAAATACTTGTGTGTGTGTTGAATAGAGGGGCTGATAAAATAGATTCTCAGTAACTAACTCAGCTGAATAAATAACATTCTTTGCATTTTGAGTTGAATATTCCAGGGTCCCCAGTTCTGTCTTGTATTACTCCATGCTTACAATGATTTCCTATACAAAATTTATTAGGAATACAGATGCACTTCTAGATGGTGATTATTTGCTTATGAAAAACTGAATTTTTAAAAACTCAAGAGCTTTCTGTATTCATTGTACAAGGTAACTAGGTTTGGACCCTGACAGTGTCCTATTTATAGATTCTAAGATGAAGAACCTGTGGTGAAAATACTATTTGATTTTTTTGTACTCAGTTAGGCAAATAATAGTAGTTTAAATTGATATGAGCTGGCAAAAATGATAATCTCAAATTTTATCTGGTTGTTTCATGAATGCACATGGAAGTGGGAAAAACATCATTTATAAAATGAGTATGCCTTAATACCCCATTTCATGCTAAACCATTTCCATCAATAGTCACATTCCACAACCTTTCCCAAGAAACCTTCCAAGATAAACAGCATGGAACTGGGCCCAGTGGCACATGCCTGTAATCCCAGTACTTGGGAAGCTGAGACGGGAGGCTTGCAGGTTTAATGCCAGGTTCTGCAATTTAGTGAGGCCCTCAGCAACCTAACAAGACCCTGTTTTAAAATAAAAAAAATAGAAAGGGCTAGGGGTGTTGCTTGGAGATAGAATGCCCCTGAGTTCAATCCCCAGTACAAAAATAAATAAAAAAGTAAAAAAATATAAAACAGTGTGGTGCTATCTAAACATCATCACTGAAATAAGTTCTCTAGAGCACTTTTTAAACCAATTATGGTCTTTAAACTACTCATATTTAGACATTCTTGATTCTTTATTGCATAGATGACTGACATTTGTGTGGTGCCTTTTAGCATGTTGTGTTTTAGTTTATATTTTCTAGTTAATCTCCCCAGCAATTCTGGGTAGCAAATATTATCTTTCCATTTCACAATAGAGAAAATTGAAGCTTTCGAAAGCAAAATGGTTTGCTGAAGATTACATGTTAGGATTGGATCTAGAATTCAAATGTGGGTAAATGTATTATAGGACAAAAGAAATGTGTATTTTGTAGTTGTTGAGTGTAGTCTTCCATAATTGTCAGTTAGGTTAGTTTGGGTTATAGGTTACTCAAGACTTCAGTATCCTTACAGATTTGTTGTCTGCTTATTTTCTCAGTTACTGTGTAAGGGATGTTGAATTCTCCAACCATGATTGAAGATTGGTCAATTTATTCTTTTAGTTCTAAGATGTGTTTTGCTTTTCATAATGCGGGGCTAAGATATTAGATGTAAATTTAGGATTGTTATGCTCTCTTATTGGAATGACTATCTGTAGACTTATGCTTGCTTTGGAGCATATTGTGTTCTTTTTAAAAATACTTTTATTGGTACATCATAGTCTCACATCATAATGTAGTTCATAGTGATAGTGACAGACATGCACACAGCACTTGGTGAGTCTTCCCCTGGCTTCCTCCCTGCTCTTCCCTTCCGCATATAAGATATTGAGATTGGCATTGGTATTCTCACATATGTACATAATGTCAGTGGAAGTAGTATATTGTGTTCTATGCGATATTTGATTCTGTATCAATGCAATTTACCTTACACCACTGTTCTCCAGAGACTATTAACATGATATAGACCTTTACCAAGTGGGAGAAAAATCAACTTTGATAATTTATGGGTAAGAATTTATAGAAAATTATTAATTCCAGGTCATATTTCATTTGGTTTCTAGCATACCACTAGTTGGCTTTCAACATGCGCCAGTTGAGAATTCAACTCATTCTGAAAAGCCAAAATTATAATTAGAAAGTTAATTTGCTCACCCTTAAAATCAGATAATGAATACCAAAGCCAAATATAAATTGCTTTTTTATTATCCTTTATTTTGAACTCTTTATCCCCTTGATCCCTTTATTAACATGGATAATTAAAAGTGGAGTATATTAGTACTAAGTAATCTTAATCTTCACCCTGTCTAAATAGAGCCATTTATTAGCACCCATCTTTGAGACAGCATTCATCATGTACTTGAAATGAGACATCTCCAGGCTGGATGCAGTAAAAAATGTACTGAATCTTTACAATAGGTGGGACTGAACCACCTTTGAGGATCAAATGACTTGTGAACATTGGGGAAAAGAGTTTTCAAAGAGTACTATGTTGGTACTAGAGTTTACATTATATTTCCATTGCTATCAGTTCTCAATTACAAAAGTTTGCCTGGCTGGATGTTCTAAACCTCCTTAAAGGTCAAGAACTACCCAAAGAAACTTAGCTTAGTGAATCCCCAACTAACAGGACAGTGAACATCAAAATTTTATTTGGTATTATTTAGAGCCAATTGCTTTAGTTAAGCCATCAGTGACCAGAAAGAATGGCAGGAAAATTGACAGTGTCTTTCTTTCCATTTTCGATGTGTTCAAAGACTAAAGCCTCACATTCATATTTATTCAGAGATTTCAATTTCTATATTCCTTCTTCAGAAGAATGGTCTCCAAGTTAAAAGCACTTACTATTCAGAGAAATTGTAGGGAATTCTCGTTTAGATGATGAGGAAACATCTCTCTCTATTTCTTGTCTTGATAAGAGATTGCACCCCTCAGTTTGCTGAATCCTTGATTACATTTTTTGTTTCAGATTCTGAATAAATTCAGAGACTTCTGGTACCTTTACCCATATCAATGGGGCTGTCTTTAAATCTATAATCCTCATTAAACAACTGATTTGAATGGAAAGCTCTATTGGAAGAATAAAGCCTCCATAGAGTCCATCCCCTTTCTAAAAAAGATGGGCTTCAAATTATACACTAAATGTTAATTCTACTTTATATCTAAGAGCAAAAGTCAAAGGTAATACAGATCCAACGTTTTCAATGCCCACAGAACCTGCAAGTGAGAATGAATGTCCCTTATATATGCATTCATTTGCACTCTTAGTAACTGAACAGACTGTTATGGGAATTTTTATATATGATCAGGTGGGGAAACAGAGGCATAGAGCTTGTCCTGTTTAAGCATATGCATTCTGTTGTCCATGCAGGGAATCAAAGCAAATGAGTTGACTTTATCAAGGACTGATTTCCACAGTGACTCATTAAGCATCTCTGAGGCTGGTCTCCAGTGGCCAGGGCTATGACAGATATGAAACTCCAAATTCTTACATCAATGGTTAGTTTTCTATGATTTCCAAAATTTCGACACAGCAACCTGTTTTCTGGTCTTTGAAATGAAAGAGCTTGCCAACTTGAGTGATTTGGGGACTGCTGAAAGCAGCACAGAGCCAATTTTTAAAGTGGTGTTTATATTCCAGCCAATCTTTCTCCTAAATCATTGTTGTTTTGCCATGTCCTGAGGAAATTACACATTCACAGAATGTTGACATTAAGCAAAAGTGAATGCCCTCGTTTTTCTCTCAGGGCTTCTGCTCCCAGTAATTTACTACCTCACCTTGTTTCCGCTTTATAGAACCTGTGCACATCAACCCAAATCCTCCAGGATCCTCCTCCCCAATCCAGGGTTAAGTCAACTCAAATTCATTATTGTTTTTGTTAACCTACCTCCACATTAGAATCTTCTATACTCTGCATCCTTCATCTTTGACCAATTTATATTTATATTTATCTGTTATTTATCCCTTCTGTCATTCATTTAATATTTATTGAGCACCTACTACCAGGCAGACCTTATTCTATGTATTGGAAGATGGTGAAAAATTCAAAATTTCACAGTTGTTCTTTTAATTATCTCATGTAGATACCCCTAGAATCCAACCATATTCCTGTCTTCAGTCACCACTCTCAACCACAATGACCTCTAAACATCCATTTTGTCTCTTCCAATCTGTTCTCCACCTGTATGCATGGTGACCTTATCAGAATCCAAATGTGATTATATTGTCTGGCTTAAAATTGTTCATGACCTGCTGGGCGTGGTGGCGCACGCTTGTAATCCCAGTACTTTGGGAGGCGGAGACCGGAGGATCCGGGTTCGCGGCCAGCCTCAGCTCTCTCTCTCCTTGTCTCTCTGTCTCTGTCTCTGTCTGTCTCTCTCTCTCTCCTTAGTGAGGCCCTCCGCAACTTCGTGAGACCTGGTTTCAAGATAAAGTATAAAAAATAGGGCCAGGGGCGTAGCGTGGAGGTAGAACGCCCCTGCATTCAATCCCCGGTACCACACACACACACACAAAAAAATTGTTCATGACTTCCCATTGCACTAAGGAAAAATGTCTTAAAACATGACTGTAACGACCTGCCTGATGAATCCTTGCCTTTCCTCCAGCCTCAGTGTGGGGCCTCATTCTCTATGAGTCTATGTTTGGTCCCTCTTCCCTACGTAGTGGGTTCCCTCTTGTTTAATAGCTTCTGGACCTACTGTTGCTATTCTCCCAATGTTCTTTCCGTCCCTCACATAGTACCTGGAATCTCAGATCCCTTGTCATGACCTCAGAGAATTCTTCTAAAACCTTCTTCCTTAGGTCAAAACCTCAATTGTTGGCTCTCACAGCCTTGTGCCCTTCTCCTTTTTGTTCTTCTCACAAAATTCCTATTCTACATTTGTTGGCATGATCATTTAATTAATATCTGTTTCCTCCATGAGTTGATGAGTCCCACGAGGGCAGACACCAGGTCTAACTGTCATTTCTATTGTCTTCCCAGAGTCTAGACCAGTCCTCGACACTCTATACATACCTATTGATTAATGGATATTTATACCACAAAAGTTAGAACATGAACCTTAAGGAAGTTCTTAATGTTATTGTGTTTTTTCAAGGAGGGCAGGTATGCATGGCCATCAAGATGTGCACAATCTTCTGTATTTTTTTTAAACTCTTTTTCGTGATCATGGATTTTGAGGAAAAAGAGTCTATAGCTTTCATCAGATTCTGAAGGGAGAAAGTGATTTTAAAAGGTTACTAAGAACTTCAGGGAGACTTGGAGACTTTATTTTTGTTTGTTTTATCACCCTTTAAGGTTGAGCTCCTCACAAAACCTTTATTTCATCAGCAATATGGCATGATATTTATGAAGGCCCAGAAGGACCATGCTTAGTGATACATTAAGCAAATTCAGAAACACCAGGAATTGCTCTGAATTTGAATGAGAATTCAACCTGAGTTTGTTGCTCTGATTTTTTCCTTAAAGAGCAGAGACCTGGCCACAAACAGATGAGGATTAAATTTCAGAAAGAGGATGATAGATGCAGACTTATTGCTGAGGTTCAGTGGTCCAGTGGGAATTCATGGCTGCTGGAAGTTAATGCAGAGTGACAGATTGATGCTTCAAGTGGATTTTTTTTCTCTCACACAAACAAGTCTCTAATTAAAGCATTTTATGTTTATATAGTTGTCACATCCAATAATTTAAAATTATCCTAATTTAAAACAGCATTTAAGAAACTCTAATTAGACTGTTAATATTATGAATTCTCAAGTACTCATGTTCTCTTTTCCTGATTAAAGGAAAGAGAAAAAAAGTTCCCCCACATCCTCCTGCCAGCACCTGATCTTAGAGATGACAGTTAACTTAAGATGAGCATATGTTATGGATATTCTATAGATGGAGGGAAAATCCTATATTCTTCACTGAGTTTCTTATTCACATTCAGGAGCAAATTATTAATTTCTTGAAGTTGGTTTGTTCATTTCAACACATATGAGAATATTTTTAGTTTAAGAGATCCGCAAATTTCAATAGCTTTCTAAGAGTTGCTCATTTTAGCTGGTATGATGCCACATACCTGTAATCACAGTACTTGGGAGGCTGAGACAGGAGGATTGCAGGTAGGAGGCCAGCCTCAGCAACTTAGCAAAGCCCTCAGCAATTTAGTGAGACTCTGTTTCAAAATATAAAATAACATACGGCTGGGGTGTGTAGCTCAGACGCAGAATGTTCCTGTGTTCAATCCCCAGTAAAACACACACACACACACACACACACACACACACACACACACACGAGTTGTTCATTTTAGAATTTGTCCCCCACAAAAGAAAACCAAAGAGGAACAGTATTCACAACATTAAAATTTTCAGAACAAATTTGTTTCAATATTATGTTTTAAAATAAAAGTTATAATAGATTTGATGTCTGTGTGGATGGAGAAGATCATATCTTTATTCTTGACTGTGACATCCAGAAGAAATGCAGTTGCCAGTCCCATTTAATTTTCATCACTTTGTAAAAAGTTGTGCCAAATAAAGATGCCTGAAGATTTTCATGTGGAGAGTGACTGCACTAGAGCTTTTTCTCCATCTATTCTGAAACACTGAATGCAAACATAAACGTCTTAGGTTAGCACAGGGCTGGATAAACAAGAGGTGATAAAGACAGACAGTGACAAGCCATGACAGACAACGCAGGATGGAGTCACCTTCCTGGTACTAGCACAAGACTTGTGTTCCTGCAGGAAGGCCTTTCAGATGGAAAGTGAATGGGGAACATTCCCTCCCCACCACACTGCCATTCAGCAGTTGCCTTCCTCAGAATAGACCCAAGAGAAACTCTCATGCTTGCACACCTGGAGATACATGCAGAGATTGTAACAGCTTGACCATAGTAACACCTAGATGAATAAATGGAGATTCTTCATACAGTGACATATTATAGTGTAGTCAGAACAAAGAAACTACAGGTTGACCTCCAAAATAGGGATGGATCTTAGTGATGTACTCTGAAGTTGAAAAAAGTACATCATAGGGATGATAATCTTTTTATTAAGTTGAAAACAACTACAATGGATGCATGTAAACTATATAAAAAGGAAAGCAAGGGAATGTTGTATGTGGAATTTAGGGGGTGGCTACTTTGGGCTGGTGTAGGGGAGGCAGGAATTTGAGCTATGGAGAGATGCATGACTAGTTATAGATTATCTATGAGGTCCTGGCTTTTGTTTTAGGTGTTGGGTTTGCAGGCACTTACTATGTTATTAAAAAATAACAGCTGGGCGTGGTGGCACATGCCTGTATTCCCAGTACTTGGGAGGCTGAGACAGGAGGATCACAGGTTTGAAGACAGCCTCAGCAAGTAGTGAGACTCTCATTAACCTAGCCAGACCCTGTTTCAAAACAAAGTAGGGCTGGGGGGTGTAGCTTGGAGGTAGAATGCCTCTGGATTCAATCCCCAGTAACACACACAAACACACACACACACATTAGAAATAAAAAAATAAAAAAAAACAAAAAAGTAACTAAAGAAAGTGGGCTATGCATGAACCCATGATGAGTGTGTGTCTTGAACTAAGAGAACCAGTTCAGGAGAAAAACCATAAATAGAGTACTTTATGAACTGAAGCCTGAAGCTGCGGGTGAATTGGGAAAAGGACAAGAAAAGATTCTGTCATGTTGCTGTTGATTTTACTTCATGAGAAAACAAATTGATTTACTGAAATGAAGAAAATGAAACTTCTCAGAGACCTAGGAAAAGAACAATGAGACCAGTTAAAAACATTTTTATTTTTCCCTCCAGAAAATAATAGAGAATAGAAATTAGGGGGTGTTCATCCTGTTCTTTAGGGCCAGCTCAAAATCTTGCTTCTTTTATGCAGCCTTATAATTTTCCAAATCATTATGAAGGATTTTAAATGTATACAAAAATAGAAGGTATAATGAATCCCCGTATGCACTCATCTCTCAGATTTTTGAAAATTATCATATCTTTCCTACTACTCTATATACTTCCATTCCATTTATATGTTCTAGGTATATTATTTTTACATGTAAATATTTCAGGATGTTTCTCTGAAAGGTAAGGTATTTTAAATATAACCACCATACCATCACTATACAACTCACCAACTAGTATTTCTTATTTCAAGTTTGTTTGAATCAAGATCACACAAGGTCTCTTGCCTCTTTATAGGTTTCTCTTTTTTTCTTTACATTTTTATTTAAATTTTGTTGAAGAAGCTGAGTCCTTAGTCATGTAGAATTTTCTAGTAATATGCTTATGATATCTTGTGTTTTGTAACAGGTTATTTTGTCCTCTGCATTTCCTGAATAGTGGTGGTTTAACATAGAGGATTAATCATATTCTGATTTGATTTCTTTTGGCAATTTATAGGTGGTATTCTGAATTTCTACTAGGGGCAACACAATATCTGGTTGTCTTTCCTTTTATGTTTGCAACCATTGCTGATCGTTAGTTAATTCATTAAGTGATGAAAAATAATGATATTCTCATTGATCATGCCTTCTCTGTTTATTAATTGGAATGATTATATAATGAGAAAATTTTCTTCATCAATCATGGTTACCTTGAGATACATTTTATATAACAAAATGGTATAAATACTTAATTCTCTCTATTCTTTTTTCTTACTAGTTATTGACATTTTGAGTTGGTTCCTGAACATTCTCCTAATGAAATTAATGAGGTATCTAGCAGCATTTTGGATTTGTGGATTTAAACACATTCAATGTGCTTCTATCTATTGAAATTATTGCCTTTATTGTCTTCTAAATTGTCCTGTTTGGCCAGAAGAAGCCTGCATAAGTTCGTTCTCCAGTCCTTTTCATAGTAGACTAGCAGCTTTTGACAGTTTCCCTGTTTTCCATTTTGATGCCTTATTCTAAATTTATCTTACACATTTCCTTCTCCAGACTCACAATTAGCCATTTATTTAAGGGGCTTTGATTTCCTTTAGTGATAAATGATACTTAAGGCAACATCCTAGGCACTCAGAGGTGCTCATGGCCACTGGGATGCTCATTTTTTCTCTACCTTCTCAGGGGAGAATGACATGATTTTTTTTAACTGAAACTTCTAACTCAACTTCAGGACTACAGTTTTTTTTTAAACTCAAACTCATGAACTATTTCTGTGTCTCTTTCCACTCATGCCTAAGACCCCATTTCTCCATGATTTTAAGTCTTACTCATTTGCTTTGTCTCACACTACATACTCATAATAGTTTTAGAAAAATAATGCCAGTCCCATCACCAATGATTAATGAAAGCAATGAAAGCTATTGTCTTGTAATTCTTTTTGTCCCTATACCTATGTCACTAGGAGGATACTGTCATATTACTTGTTTCCAAGTTTGGTATAATTCCTGTCTATGTGGTTTTGCCATTAGATAGATTCACAGTTAGGCTCATTTATTTCACTCTAAGTTTGGACTGACAACATGGGTCTCTTATAACCCTAGCTGGTTTGTTTTCACTTGCTCTTATTTGGGGGGTCCTGGGAATATTTTACCACCTACTTGTGTTGTAGATAACATTTAAAAAATTACCAGTTGCTCTGTATTCAGTGGTTTCTACTACAGCTGAATGTATGCATGTGCTATGATTTTACAATTTCGTTCTTAGTTACCCATCCAACAGAGAGGATACATATATTTCTCACAAGACCCAATGTTCAGTCAAAATCTTGAAATTACTGCCATTGCCATCAACTGTAAAATAAATAAGTCATGGTATATTCATAGCATGAATGTGGTAGAGAGATATTAAAGAGTCTCCAAGTACACAAAATAATTCACATGAGTCTCATAAATATAACTTCAGGAATAGAAGAAAGACACAAAAGAGCCTATCTTGCATGATTCCATTTACTTAAAATATAAAAGTAAGAAAAATTAACTGTGCTATTAGAGGTCAGAAACCTCTTGGGAGCCAGAAAGAGACACGGGGGGGGGGCGGGGAAGGCTGTGTGGGTATTGGGAACATCTGCTTCCTGATCCAGGTTCTTGTTACATGAGCAGATTCACTTTTTGAACTCACTAATCTGGACACTTATGTGGTTATTTTAAAATGTGTATATTATAAATGAAAGTAAAAATAAAAGTTCCTTCATAGCTATCTCCATAGCCTTATCATTTCAATGTAGTTTTCTTCTAATTTGAGCAGCAAGAAGAATAATGATAATAAAATGAACTGTGAAACATTACATTAAAAACTATATATGTCCATAGCGATACTTAAAGGAAGGAGGTGGTGGGAGTTGCCCATTGGTTCAGTTTCTGGTGAGGAACTGATGGGGGATGGTGTCACATCATGGTGGTAGCACCTGTTTGGGTGAATGGTCACATCTCCAGCCAGGAAGCAAAGAGAATGGGAGGCTCTGGGCTTGTTATTTTTATAAACCCTCTTGCAACAACTTATGAGGTCACAGAACTACCTTCTAAGAGTATATTCCCCATGACCCAAGGCCCTCCCACCAGGCCCTACCTCCTAGAAGTTCTACCACCTCCCAGTAGCCCCACTTCTTTCCTACCAAGCTGTTTCCCAGCTGCTTACTGGCTTTTGCTTTCCTCCACAACTCCCCACCCCCCATCCTGTCCTTAGCGCTATACTAATCCATGTCCTCCACAATTCTTATCACTAATTGATGTGCCAAATATCTTTATATATGTACCTATTAATTATCTTTCTCCCCACTGAAATGTAAGCACCATGAGACCAGGGACTTTGTCTTGTACGCTATTGAATTCCCAGCACCCAGAGCAGGGTCTGGCAGATGATGCACTTGATAAAAGAATATAGTTAGTGCTGGAGAGTCAGCATTATCTCTCAGGAGGGCCCTCAGATGGCAGGAGGTCCCTGAGATCTCTCACTAGGCACGGCAGGCCATTGACTCCCCAAGATTTGCGTGGGTGAAGGTGGCGTGAGACTCTTCTAGGCAGGATTTGGAGGGCATTCATGATCTGTCAAACTTCTTGAGTGTGAGAAGCTGCTTACCTAAGAAGTTTACTCTACGCAGGAAGAACGGCATCTGCAGTCAGCCTGTGGGCCTGGGAAAGGAGGCCTGCCTGTCATCTTTATCCGTCTTTGCAGTTACTGTGCTGAGCTTTTCATGTGTTAAAGTGGGGCTTATCAGTACAAGAATAGCTGTTGGTTATCATAAATATCAGAGGCATGGTAATGACAAGGAACATTCCATACCTGTCTTTGATTACTCAGGTTAGTTTAACCTCAATTAAGAAAATGGAGCATTCACCTGCCGAATTCAAGGTGGGCAGATGGAGCTGACACAGCTGTCTGGGACGCCAGGTGGAGGGAGGGAATTTAGACCCGAGTGAGAGCAACATCTTCTCAGTTAGCAAATGTGCCATCTGCTCCTCCACGATTGTGTTTTAAAGGAGGCCCCTTAACTCTTTCCAGACCGGCCATTAATATTCCAGGAAACTGAAGGAGTCCGAGTGGATTTGAAGGGAACAGGCTGCTCCCTGATCATTGGCAAGAGCAGAGAAAGAACTCAGGGTGGAGCGTGCACGGGGCACATTCTCAGGCTTACTTGGCACCTGTGAGGAGACCAGTGTGAATTGTCTCTCTCTCAGGCAGGAAGCTAATTCAGCTAAGTCACAGACTTGGTGTATGTGGTATGAACCAGAATGATGGGGAGGGAGGGAACAATAACCAGGTAGTTTCCGTTAACTCTGGAGAAAATGAGCAACTGGTAGACCAGTTTTCATTCTGCCCCGTTGCTGTGTGTGGCTGCTCAGTCTTTTGGAGTGGAGTTTCCACCTGAACCATTAGATTAGTGCATGTTCATTCAGCTAATCCATTTTGCTTGTTGATGTCATCTGTTATTCCATTCAACAAATTGCTTGAGTATCTAAATAAAGCTTCCTGCTAGGTACTATTAAGGTTACAAAGACAAATAAGATAAAGTTCCTTGTTTATACATGTTTAACCTAGTGGATGAATTAGACACAGGCATAAATAATTCTAATATGCATCAGATTGTGGTAAATCCTATGCATGTTTGCATGCTTTTAGGTTGTCTGAATTTGAGCTGAAGAGTGAGCTACAAACTCATTTAGCTTATTTCTACCATTTCATATTAAATTATTATTATTATTATTTTTGGTACAGGGGTTTGAAGCCAGAGGCATTCTACCTCTGAGCTACACACCCAGCCCTATTTTATTTTTTGAAACAGGGTCTTGCTAAGTTATTGAGGGCCTTGCTAAATTGCTGAGTCTGAGTCTGGCTTCAAACCTGCAATCCTCCTATGTCAGCCTCCCAAGTACTGGGATTACAGGCATGTGCCACCATGCCTGGCTCATATTAAATTCTTTAACAAACTTCAACTTATATAACTTCCAATTTCCCTTATTTGGGATAAGGAAAACTGGACACTGAACTAGCCAGCTATCCACCCAATGCAGGTTAGGGTTTGGGCTAACCTCTGTGAATGACATCTGAGGTTCAAGAGGAAATTAGTCCCTTTTAATGTGCAGCCTCAGGGCTGATCTGGGGTCTGCTTATGATGGCTCATAATCAAGCAGCCTGGTTCACTATGGCTATAAACGCTGCTGCCAGCCTTCTACCCTGGGAGTGCTTTCCTGCTCTGTTTGTGCACCCTTGCATTCTCTCTCTTTTTTTGTTTTCTGCTCCCATATCTAGTAAGTATTTATCTGTGCTTTGATGACAGAAGTGTTTTTTTATTTTCAAAACTTCTTCCTGTTGTCAGACTGAGGGCTGAGCTGAAAATAAATCCCCTTTTAGGCAGAAATCTGGATGCCATGTTACTGTCTATGGAGCGCTTTTACATCATACTCCTGTCAACCACAGATACAGAGTTGACGATCACACTATACCTTTTTTTTTTTACTTTCAAGTAAGCCACATTTGAAAAGTCACAGTTTTTATAGATATGAGAGAGTAGCAATAATAGCAGAGACTTACTTTTCCCTATAGTTTGTACTCAAGCTCTGATATGGGAAGCTTCAGAGATCAATGACAACATAGACATGTGGAACTTTTGAAGCCGTCCTGTAGCAGAGTCTGTCTCTCAGCATCTCAGGACTGTGAATGTTGACACATAGGGCTAGGTGTGCAGCAGCCCTCGCCTTGCTGGCCAGTCTGTGGCCGATTGATTGCTCTCAGCTGGGCATTTGGGCAAAACTGAGGAAATAGCATTCTTTCTCTTGGAAACTAGAGTTCATAAATGAATAGAAGATGATTATGGACACATGAGAAATTTTCACAGCTCCTGGCAAGGCTGAGCAACTGCTGCTACTGAGGTTTCCTAGAGGAAAGTTGGGTGAGGAGATGAATGATAAAGGACCAGGAGGAAGGAGAAAAGGAAAGGGTGAAAGAGATCTGAGATTCTGTTCTGTTTTATCCTCCTCTGCCCATTCCTGTGCAGTCTCCTTCTCCCCACATCTTCCTTCAAGAGGACTTCCTCGTCTTCTATCATAGACACACTTCTGGCCTCTCCAGTTCTGCCCATTATCACTAGTAAGCCCAACTGATGTAGGTGGTTCTCTCAGTATAATTTCCTAGTCTTGCCGGGCATGGTGGTGCCCGCTTGTAACCCCAGTACTTGGGAGGCAGAGACCAGAGGATCCGGGTTCACGGCCAGCCTCAGCTACTTAGTGAGGCCCTCCACAACTTTGTGAGACCCGGTTTCAAAATAAAGTATAAAAAATAGGGCCTGGGGTGTAGCTCGGAGGTAAAACACCTCTGGGTTCAATCCCCGGTACCGCAAAAAAAAAAAAAATTCCTAGTCTTCTTCTTTGTCTGGTTCTTTTTTGGGGGGAATCTGGAGCACTTTATGCACTCTTTGTAGTTTAAGGAGGACTGTCAGTCCACGGAATCTACCTGTCCCAGGCTGCCCTGTAAGAGTAATCCATTCTCCTGCCAAAGTGATTGGCTCAGGGGTAGATTCGTAAGCACTGGTTTCAAGCAGAACCCTCAAAGTCTTTCCTGGGAGAGGTTTTAATGAGACAAGTTATTTTTCCTCTAAGGTTGTCAAACTGGGGCCGGTAAGAGCCTGGCATGGCTGTGTTGCTCGTCACCTAGGAATGCTCTGCAATGTGAAGCTAAGAATTAAAAACAGAGTTATGAGATGGAAGAAGAGACATAGCCCTGATGGCACTTCCTGAATTCCTGGGCCTGTCACTAAGTCTAAAGCCTATTCCACACTTGAAGTTCCCACACATAGGATCCAAGAAATGTTCTTTTTGCTTCAGCTAGTCTGAGTTGGGTTTCTGTTGTGATTTGATTAGTACAACAAAGACCAATTGGCTAAGGAGTAGAGAGAACTTCCTCCAGAAGTTTCCTCAGGTTAATCAAAGATGTTTGATTTTTTTTTTGTTAGTTGGCACCAATACTTTGGGAAAGCAATCAATGTATTTGGAAAGAGTCACCTCAACTATCATAGCCAGTGCTCCATTTAGGCAGGTCCAAGTCTCAGATATAATCCCAAGGAGTTGTTCATAAAGAGAGTGCTCCGGTCTGGGTATGTAGCTTAGTGGTAGAACACTTGTCTGGCAGGTGCAAGGCCCTGGGTTTGATCCTCAGTACTGTACCAAAAAAGTTCAAATGGCTTAATATCCACTGTGGTTGTCTTTGTTTAAATAACTCATTATTTTTTCTATTAATTTTTTTTATCTGTTAATACTCAGCACAGATTTTTTTCTGTTAACACTTATCCCTGCTCTTCTTTTTTCTTTGTATACCAGGGGCTAGAAGCCTGAACATGAACTTTCTCAAACTCCTAGCTATTAGGGTTCCAGTCAGTTTCTTGCCACTGACAAGGGGGAGTCACTTTGCCGAGGTCTGGAAGGCAGATGCCAAGGACAAGCTCTTCTTCCCCAGCACAGACTATGGAAAAGCACGGGGGTGTCCACTGGTGGCAGGTGCGAGGCTCTGCGAGTGGTTTCCGAAGCACTCTAGTACTCTCTCTTTAGTACTGCAGGCAGCTGACATCACCATGGTCGCTTCCCGCAGTTTCCAGGCATTTTTCCCAGGATCAATTCTTGGGGCTGCAGGCAGCTGGGGTTGTTGGTGAGAGCTGCACTTTGATTCCTCAGTTTTCTGAAAGCCAGGAGCCTTTCTGACCATCGCTCCTGCAGCCCTACAATGTTTGGGAAGCTTCCAATTTCCTGGGTTGAATCTCTTCTTAATCAAGATACCTTGGCTGTCCTCTGCTTTTCTCACCAAACCCTGACTGAATCAATCATTTTGCTATCTGGTGTCATGGTGGGGGACTCAGTGCTTGCAGGAAGAGCATGTAGTAATAGCAAAAAGTATCATCCTTCAACTCTGATTGTAAAACCACCGCAGTCTCTTTGGCTGCTAGAGTGAAAATATTTATCAAACTGAATTCATTCCAAGAGGGCTTGAGGGCACATGATCTGTTCTACTGCACACTCAGCAGACGAAGACTTTTTGGAAGGGGATGATATTCCGAGTGCTGTTTGTCTGAATTGGTAGAACTCAGTATGCATATATTGAATTCTAGCTGTAAATGAAAGGGAAAAAGTGCCCATTGTTCAAAATTGCAAATTAAAAAGACAGTGTTCTGGTTCTAGGATTTTGATGAGTTCAACAGCTTAGAAAAGTAGCATCTTCTTACTTCTACTTGACTTTGATGATCTTGCCCTTGAATGTCATGACTGTGCCAGTTCCATCTCTCGGTAGTTCCTAGAATATTTTAGTCAGAATAAGTTAGGTTGTGTTTTGGTAACAAACAACTCCAAAATCTCATGACTTAACACAGTTTTGTATATTAGTTAGCTTTTTATTACTATTAAAAAATACCAGAGATAATCAACTTACAAAGAGGAAAGGTTCATCTTGGCTCATAGCTTCAGAGGTTTTGGTTCCTGGTCAGTTGGCTGTGTTGCTTTCAGGTCTGTGGTGATGCAGGACATTATTATGGGAGCACATGGAAGAGGAAGTTGCTCACTGCATGATGTCTGGAAAGCAAAAGAGAAACAGGAAGCTGCGGAGGACCCAATATCTCCTATAAGGTGACCCCAAATGACCTAACTTCTTTCCAATAGGCCTCATATTCTAAAGGTTCCACCACCTCCCAGTGGCGCCACAGGCTGGGGACTGTCTTTAAAACATATGCCTTTGGGGGACCATTCATATCTGAGCTACCACAGTTTGTTTTTCATACCTGCTCCTACTCTGCTCCTGCCTGGGAGGCTTTCCTGGTAGCAGTCCCTCAAGCAATGATACAGGATTGAGCCTCCTTCCTTGGTGCAGTGATCCCTCGCTTAGTCCTGGGGTTCCTCTGGCATCAAGGAAGGGGTGAGAGAGGCACCGGGCTACATAAGGGGGGTTCTATGAATCCTGGATGTGCAGATATCACTGAAACATACATTATGTTGGCTAGAGCCCAGGTGTCAGGTTTCAGTGTGACCACAGGGGGGGCTCAGCAGCGTGGTCTTGGGTATGATCTGAGCACTGAGTGTTCTTTTACTTATGTTAGTTTCACAGTCTAGATCAACTACACTTTCATTTTACTTATTTAAATGAGGTCAACATAAATACAGACCATGTGTTTATGTAGTTAGTCCTAATGATTATAGTAATCATCAATTTAGGTCCTTTGGTCATTTTTTTTTTTTTTTGGTACTGGGGATTGAACCCAGGGGTGTTCTATCCCAAGCCCTGTTTTATTTTGAAACAGGATCTCACTAAGTTGCTGAGGGCCTTGCTAACTTGCTGAGGCTGGCCTCCAACCTGTGAGTCTCCTGTGTTAGTCTCCCAAGTACTGGAATTGCAGGCATGTGCCACCATGCCTGGATCCTTTGGTCATCTTCATTGTGTTGCGGAATAGATCCTCAGAGTCTGATACTTTCTTAGTGAAGCAGTCCCCAGCCACTCTGGTCTCAGTTCTCTCCTTTGTGTCTCCAGAACAACTAGCACCTGTAGTCCCTGCCCATGTTCCTCAAAGTCTAGAGAGCATCAGTCACCCATCAGAGGGGCTTAGTCAAACCTTGATTGTGTGGCCCCACCCCAGAGTCTGATTCAGTTTGATCTGAGGTGGGGTCTGAAAATTTGCATGCCTGACAAATTCTCAGTGATGCTGCTGCTGCTGGCCTGGGAACCTCACTTTGAGAACCACTGGTGTCTTTTATATAGTTCAGCATGATATTTGGTGTCATCTTGAATTATTTGTGGTCTTCTCTCTTTCACATCAGTACATGTGAGTACCTACTGTGTGCAAGGCCTATGCTACCTGGATTATAGGCCATTCATTAGTTGTATTTCAAGGACATAGTTTTTATTTTTAATATTTTTATCTTGTTAGTCGGTAATCAGTTCAGGCATATTAATTGGTGTGATCTAATACAATTGATTTCCATTGTCTTGTGGAACAGAGACCACGTGCAAATACGGTGATTTCGACTGGTTCTGAAAATGTTTGATGGAATCTTTGACCCCTCTGATTGTCCTGTGGGAATGGCCAGTCTTGTTCTGTTATAGTAACATTGTTCTCAAGCAATGCAATAAATATGGCATGTGAATTGCTCAATTTCGTGTCCTTGGTTATCCTCAGACAGAGGCACTGTGAAAGTATTAAAGATGATTAGACTTGGTTCTTAATTAAAAGACATTTTGACTTTCCATAGATATTAATGGAAACAAACGGAAAATCCTCTAGACTACATTTAAATAATTAGATAAAGAGGAGCTAAGATTTATTTTGCCCTGATGTTTCTTGCCCAAAGGTGAATTTTACTCAAGAGTATTGATTCTGTTCCCTTGTAATGTTCAGTATCTTTGCCATGGGATATTTTGGCTCCACAAAGGGCTAATGAGTTGGAAGTCATGTCATGTTCTACAACAGTAGCAACTACCCAGAAACTATTTTTGTTTTGGTAATGTTTAAGATTTGAATTTTGTTTCCTGAAATATTTTAAAGCTGATTTCTCTTGTAATCTAAAAGTTGGGGCTACTTTCATTACAATATTAGAAAGCATCGTGGGCAGAAACTGTATATAATATGAATTTTGATGGCTTAAAAATTAAGTTTCTTTGAAAATATTTTTAAAGATAAAGCACAAAACTTTTATATTTACACAATATAATCCACTCTACTTTTACTTTATTTCCCACCAATTTTTTTTTCATGTTTAACATGTTCAAACATTTCTGACTCAAATTGCAAAAGAATATCCAAAGTTGTTGAAATATGTCATGAGAAGAAATTTTCAATTTAATTTTATTCCACATTAGTTCTAGCTCTGAGGAGGAACAGCCTCTGGCTCTTTCTTCAGCTTTGCAATCTTTTTCCCTCAAATTGGTATGCTTTTTGATCTTCTAAAGTTCTACTACGGGAATAAATATGCATGTAGATAAAAAGGAGCATACGAATAAAATATATTGAGATTTTCTAAAGCCTTTGACAATATTTGCATTAAAAACTTATTAAAAGTCAAGTCACTGGAGCATTTCCTATATTATTCTATCAAGGGTGGCAACCAGTTTAAAGTATAGAAAAAAATAGTGGAGTAATAGAAGGTATTTCTCTGAGAGAGAAAATAATTCCTAGGCATCAACTCTAAGATAAATTAGAGGTAATGATCTCTAAAGTCCACGGGTAAGCTTTGAAGGCAACAACTCCCTCTTCCAGATTCCTAGTTGATTTGGGTAATTTTAGGCTACACAAATGCTTCAAAAATTGTGTGGATACTTATAAGGGAATATTTTGGGGATGAATTCTCATATCTCCTCCATAGGAAATCTTTCATTAAACAAAATTAAACTGGGATATGAGAATTTATTCCCAAATTATTCCCTGACAGTAATTCCATCCCTAGATTTAGTCTCCCCCCATCCAAGTGTTTGGTTTCTTCATTTATCACCCTTTCTTTCCTTTATCATCAGTCTTGCATTCACCAAAAGATTGTTCCTCTCATCACATACCTCGAGCATGCTGCACAAGTCCTCCCTGGACACCAGAGCATCCTCCAGCTGCCTCACCTTTCTGCTTCCTTCTAAGTCAAGACTTGTTTGCACAAGTTGACTCAGCACAAGTTCTCCTATTCACACCCCAGTCTGGCTTCCATCTCAACTACACTATCAGAACTGCTCTTTTCAAAGTCACCAATGACCAAAGGCCATGTCATCACCAACGAACCATTGAGAGTAAAAAGAGGCACTGCTAAGAATCCTGCTTGATTTACTGGCATTACCTGCACTACTCTGAGCAAAGTTAAGTATCATCACCCTAGTAATGACCTCCATGGTTCTAGAGTCCACACACAATTTTCAGCTCTGATTTTACTTTTTCATTGGCATGAATGATATCGACGTGACATCTTTTACTCTTTTTCTAATCTTGTCCAACATGGTAGCCACTGTCCACATATGACTAATGAACCTTGAAATGTGACTAGTTCAAATTGTACTATGCTATAAGCATAAAACACATGCTGAAGTTTGAAGACAGTACACATCCATACCCAAGGAATATTTAGTATTTTATTATTTTTTGCATTGATTATGATAATATGAATGTATTCGGTTCAATAATGTATAGAGTAAAATTTATGTCACATATTATACTTTTTTAAAAAATAAGGCTATCAGAAAATTTTAAATTCCACATTCATCTTACATTTGTAGTCTGCATTATATTTCTTTTTAAAAAGTACTTTTATTGGTGCACTGTAATTATACATCATAGTAAGGTTCAAAATGAAACAAGCATACATGCACACAGCAGTTAGTGTGTTTCCCTCCGATCCCACACGCTACTCACCATTCCCAGTACATTTTACTGAGATTGGTAGTGATATCTTCATATGTAGACATAGCATTATTTGAACTTCTTCCTTCATCAGTTCTCCTTTTTCTCCTTCCCACCTCCCTCTCCTCATCCCCTTCTATTAATTCTACTTGTCTCTCTTCTCATTTATCTAAATTTCCTTTTGTCTCCTATTTTCTCTCTAGCTTCCATATATGAGAGAAAAAATATGACCCTTGACTTTCTGAGACTGGCTAATATCACTTAGCATAATATTCTCTAGTTCTATACATTTTCCTGCAAACGACACAGTTTTATTCTTCTATATGACTGAGTAAAATTCCATTGTCTATATAAACCACATTTTCTTCATTCATCTGTTGACAGACACCTAGACTGGTTCCATAATTTGGATATTGTGAATTATGCTTCTATAAACATGGATACACATGTATCACTAAAGTATTCTGACTTTAATTCTTTTGGAAAGATACTGAGAAATGGTATAGCTAGGTAATATGGTGATTCCATTTCTAGTCTTTTGAGGAATCTCATACTACTCTTCATAGTGGTTGTACTAATTTTTAATCCCACCAATAGTGCATAAGAGTTCCTATTTCCAGTCAAGTATGATGGTGCACCTCTGTAATCCCTGGACTTGGGAGGCTGAGACAGGAAGATTGCAGGTTCGAGACTAGTATGCAGTAACTTAGTGAGATCCTGTTTCAAAATATAAAATAAAAAAAGAAGGATTGGGTTATAACTCAGAGACAGAATGTCCCTGGGTCTAACCTCCAGTACCACAAAGGAAAAAAAAAAGAGTCCCTGTTTCCCCACATCCTCACTAGCATTTATCATTGTTTGTATTCTTGATGATTACTATTCTAGCTGGAGTTAGATGGAATCTCAATGTAGTTTTGATTTGCATTTCTTGATTGTCAATGATGTTGAACATTTTTTTTATATATTTACTGGCCATTTTTATTTCTTCTTTTTTTTTGTGGTATCGGGTATTGAACGCAGGGGCGTTCTACCTCTGCGCTACACCCCCGGCCCTATTTTTTATACTTTATTTTGAAACCGGGTCTCACCAAGTTGCGGAGGGCCTCACTAAGGAGATAGAGAGAGAGAGAGAGAGAGAAAGAGAGAGAGAGAGAGAGAGAGAGAGAGAGAGCGAGGGAGCTGAGGCTAGCCGCGAACCCGGATCCTCCGGTCTCCGCCTCCCAAAGTACTGGGATTACAAGCATGTGCCACCACGCCCGGCTGTATTTCTTCTTTTGAGAAGTAGCTATTCAGTTCAAGTGACCATATTTTAAATTGGGATTTTTGTTTTTTTGATGTTAGGTGTTTTCAAAGTTGTTTCTGTGACAAGAATTTCTTGGTTTCCTTCTATCTTTGGTCATTTCTGCCTATTCTCCTTTGTCTGCTTCTCCTTTCTCTGATCTTCAAATGCTGGTGACCCTTAGGATGTTATCCTGTGTCCTCTTTTCTTTCTATAGAAGAGTTCAGTGAATCCTGTATCTATTCCAGATGATTAAGTTCCCCCAGTTTTATCTTGAGTCCAGATAGTCCCTTTGAAATCCTGGCTTATAAATCAAATTTACTCTTTGACATCTCTATGTAGGTGTTTCACAAGTATCTCATACTAGTATATCTAAACCTTGACTCTGAATTTTATTCCAAACATGTTCCTCACTAAGTTTTTAACTCTTTAAAAAGTAAGACATATTAGTCTTATTTTTTGAGCCCCACATCCAGGGGTCACTTTGCTTCTTTTCCTTAAATCCCCTGCTCATATATAACATAATTTCCTATTCATTTGGATATTCTAAAATAAAGACATATTTGCAACTCCAAATATATAGTGCCAGAATCCAGTTACTTCTCCCCATATCATTACCAACACCTTGCCCCAAGTCCCTGTTAAAGCAAGGCATTCTAAATTTATCTTGTTTCCACTTTGTTGCTCTTCATCCTATTGTCCATATAAGAGCCAGAAGGAACATTCTAGAAAAAAAAAGAGGTAGATCATGTTCTCTCTTGCCTAAAACACTCATGGATGTCCCACTACACTTGAAATATGTCTCTTAGAATGCCTTATGAGGCCAAGAATTGTTTTAATTTTGCCCACATCTCTAGGGTTTTTTTTTTTTTTGTGGTACCAGGGATGGAACCCAGGGGCATTCTACCTCCAAGCTACACCCCCGGCCCTACTTTTTATCCTTTATTTTGAAACCGGGTCTCAAAAAGTTGCGGAGGGCCTCACTAAGTAGCTGAGGCTGGCCGCGAACCCAGATCCTCCAGTCTCAGCCTCCCAAGTACTGGGATTACAAGTGTGCGCCACCACGCCCAGCTCTAGTTTTTTATTTAGGCAATTTCCTTCTGGCTCACCCAATTCTTCTTTCTCAGAAAAGAGAAAAACTCTGATGGAATGAGTCCGCACATTTAGCTAGAGTGAAAGTCTAAGAATAACCATGTTTGATAAAGCTGAGTCAATAGAAAGACTTCAATCACAGGAGAATCACCCTCATTTTAGGTTGGGCTTCCTAGAAGTGGATCCTAACACAAGAATGTGGGTGCAAGGAGATTATTTGAAGATGAGCCTGAGGTTCATTAGGAAGGGAGTAGAGAAGTGAAACATGAAAGGAAGGAAGCCAATAAAGAGTACATTATCTAGCAGATTGCTATGGATCACTGGGCCATTATTCCAAAAAGAATCTTTGAGAGTCAGTACAGGATACACCTCACCATTATCACAACTAAAGAGTCCAGGAAATGGAGAATTAATCCACCCATACCCATTGATCATTAATTAAGGACTACTCCTAGGAATGTTAGTTCCCTGGAGCATCTGACCTTCTATGTTCCATTCAAGAAAGCCTTCAGTTGTTGGTACCTCTACTTGAAAGCCTGGGTTAGGTACACACAGAACGGAGTGAAGAGGGCAAGTGTGTGGACATCAGCAACATCTGCTATAGCCAAGCATCCAGATAAGTCTGAATAATCAGGTATGAACGACTTGAATCAAGTCATGTCTAATGGAGGAGAAACTCCAGTGGAGCAAGGTAGGTGGTCTAGGGGAGAGTGGGAGAGGGAGAATGAATGAAGGAGTCATTTCCATTGACATTATGTACCTATGCGAGAATGCCAAGGCCAATCTCAATTTCCTGTATGGGGAAGGGGACGAGTAGGGAGGGAGCTGGGGGAAAGCCCACTAAGCGCTGTGTGCATGTCTGTCACTATCACTATGAACTACATTATGATATGAGACTCTAATGCACCAATAAAAGCATAAAAAACGAAATCAAGTCATGTCAATGGCTCAACTTGATCTAGCCAAAGAGGCTTTGTTAAATATATCTGAGGAGAGATTTGAAAAATTCTAAATTCTTAAACTTGCACAGACATCCTTGAATAAGGTAGATGAATACAAGTACAGTAAATCTTGATGGGCGAGAAGTTCGACAGTACCAGCATCTGAATGGATGATCATAAGAAGGAAATGATTTATTTATTTAATTTTTGTGGTATTGAGGATTGAACCCAGGGGCATTCTACCTCTACACCCCCAGCCTATTTTATTTTCTATTTTGAAATAGGGTCTCATTAAGTTGTTGAGGGCCTTGTTGAGGTGCTGGTGCTGGTCTTGAACTTGTGATCCTTCTGCCTCGGCCTCCCAATTACTCAGACTACAGGCATGTGCCACTATGCCCAGCTTATAAGGAGGAATTTAATGCATGACTTGGCAGCTGTGCCCAAGGACTGGAAAACACCACAGATGTTGTCAGCCTGACCAAGCTTCAGCCCAAAGTGACCAGCATTCTGCCTTGCTACATGTGATTTTGCAAGTGGCGACTCAAAGAAGCCCTGAGTTTGGAGGTCACAGTCATTCTACTTTGACCTCCTAACTCAGTATGTTTTTTCCTACTTGTTCTACTTTCCAAGACTGACCTAAGTTGTGTTCCAAGCTGCTAACATTGCCTACTGTAAAAAGAAATACTTTGGATATTTAGCCTTGACCTTATTTCTCTCTTTAAAAAAAGGAAAAGCATCATACTTGTACCAAATTTTAATTAGACACATGTTGTTGACTATGTCATTTTCAAAGGCTGCTGTTCATATATTGCAGTCTCAGGAACAGAGGCATAACTGCTGAGCTGGTAGCAAAGTGTGGTGGAAGGAGTCTGGACTTGGTGATTAGGGACAGTGGATTTAAATCTTCCTCTCCATTTATTACCTTTCCAGGTCCAAATAAGTTAACTCTCTGTGCCTCTGACTCTTTCCTGCAGTGCAGACTTGCAAAGACTCAAATAGCTCATATATTAATAAGAACAATAATAAAAAAGTAATTGGTAAGAGTGAAGCTTTGGTCTAAATGAGTGCTCTGTGCCTTCAGTTCTCGCTTGCCAGGTATAGAAGAAGGAGTCCTGTCCTTTGAGAGAAAAATATTCAACAGCAGTTTCTGAGCTTAGGAGAGAGAAGGGTGACCAGTCCTCCCCACAGTTTCTATCAGAGGAGGGGATTCATTTTTCTTTTATGGTTTAATCTGGTTACAAAGCAGGATTATAGGAGGCTTTGTTTTTTTCCTATTAAACTATAATTCCCTTTCAAAGATTGCTATGAATAAAAAAGAAAACAAATAGAATTTTCTTCTCATTATGAATTTCTTTTCATGTTAGTTTTTAAAAATACTTTTATTGGTACAATGTAATTATACATTGCACGAGACACAAAGTGACACAAGCATGCATGTACACATCACTTGGTGTATTTTCCTCCGTGTACCTGCTCTCCCTTCCCCTTCCTTCCCCCCACCATACACATTAGTGAGACTGGTAGTGAAATCTTGTATGAACATAGCCTTATTTGGACTGTTCCCTTCCTCAATCTTTGTTTTTCCCCTCCCCATCTTCCTTCCCCAATCCCCGTCCACTATTTCACTGTTTTTTTCTCTTCATTTGACTGAAGTCCCTTTTGCTTCCTGTTTTGTTTTAGCTTCCACACATGAGAGAAAACATATGACCCTTGACTTCCTGAGACTAGCTGATCTCACTTAGCATAACATTCTCTAGTTCCATCCATTTTGTTGCAAATGACATAATTTTGTTCTTTACGGTTGAGTAAAATTCCAATGTGTGTACATACTGCAGTTTCATTATCCATTTGTCTGGTGATGGACACCTAAGTCGGCTCTAAAATTTGGCTCTTGTGGATTGCACTGCTATAAACATGGATATGCATGTACCACTATAGTATTATAACTTCAATTCCTTTGGAAAGATACTGAGGAGTGGTATGATTGGGTCATTATGAATTTCTTATGTTAGAAAATGTATAGTCCTGTGGTTATTTAATTTAGCCATCAGGTGGACAGGGCTTGTTTGCTAGGTAGCCCAATGTGATATCTGGTGATTGGATTTCACATGTAGGATGCCAAACAAAAGAACAAAAATTTAATTAAGAAAGCCAATAACATATCAATAGACTTGAGGACTGAATTAAATCACGGTGGTTTCCACCCTGGAAGCATGTTATAGGTCCTGTGAGGCTTCTGAAACTTGAGGTATGATCTTACTTTAAATTTTCCCTTCCTAGGCTTCAGTTCCCCAGCTGTAAGATGAGGAAATTAGATAATACTTAATACATAGAGCTTCCCTTTATCACATTTTAAGTTAATGAAACTTGGAGTAAGATGAATTCACAATTACTTAGGATCTATTAAGATAGGTCATGTTATGTGTCAGATTGCCTGGGTCAGAGGACACCCAGATACATGATTAAATATTATTTCTGGGTGTCTCTGTGAGGGTGTTTCAGAGTAAGTAGATTGCCCTCCCCAGTGTAGATGGCCCTCATCCAATTTGTTGAGGGCCTAAATAGAACAAAGGTAGAAGGAGGAGGAATTCCCCTCTCCCCTTTCCTACCTGCCTGTTTGAGCTGCCACATTGGTCTTCTCCTGTTCTTGGAATGGGATTTGTATCTGCTCCTCTGATTCTCAGGCCTTCAGACTTAGGTAGAATTATCCCTTCAGCTTTCTTGTGCCTCCAGTTAGCAGATTATGGGACTTCTCAGCCTCCACAATAGTTACAATAAATATGGCAACATCTATATCTAGATACACACATACACAGACACACACATGTAGACATACACATACACACACACATACACACACATATCCTATTGGGTGGTTCTTGGAGAACTTTGACTAGTATAGATACTAAATGGGGCTGTTCTCAGGCCAGCTTCCTAGAGTCCCTTCAGTTTCCGGAAGTCCCATGTGTATTCCTCAGTAGATAAGCTGGCAGTGGTCTCCCCTGACACCTCCTTTTGTTGTTCTATGCTAGCATTCATTTTTTCAGTGGTACTGGTTGTACACAGTCATACTTAACTAACTCTTGGTAGCTGAAAATGAATGAGGCTGCCCCAAAATGTCTAGAGTGAATCTCTGATTAAGTAGCTATAAAATATATTTGAATGCAATGTTTGCCATTGTTAAGTCAGCTTCTCTTTCTCCATCCCTTAATAGTCTTGTATCTTCTGTTTTATCATTCAAAGAAAAGCCCAATTCATCTACAAAAGGGGATTTTTCACTTCTCTGCATGCACATTGACACATCTTCAGGGCTTTTAAAGCACAAATCTCTCAGGAACACTTTCTTAAGGTTCTAGACACAAGTTAAAAACATCACTATGGCTAGTGTCAACATAAAAGGAATTGTTAAGAGAAGGTTGGGGAACTGGAAAAAATTGGGATACCAGGGGAACTAGACATGAGGCTACAAAGCCAGAGAGAATGCCTCCATGTTGCCAGTCTAGTGAAGACACCCTCATGTCACTGCCAAGCACTGTTCTGCACGGCTTGCCCTGTTGATGGCACACGCTTGAGCACTGGGTGTCGCCCCAACAGTTCCTGGTATCTGGGTACAGTTGCTACCAGTGCCTGTACCTGTGTCAGAAAATTTTTAGTGGTTATTTGTTTCTAATTAACATTCTGGAGGAAGTACTCTGATTGGAGGAGCCCAGGGCATATGTTCCTACTCCCGCTGCTGCAAAGGAATATGGGAAAGTGGTATCTTACTACTTCAGTTTCTTTAAGGGGGAGGTTGGGCTCTGTCTAATAACAGGACTCATTAAGTGGAGAAGTTTCCAAACATAAGAAGGGCTTCAGATGTTGCACAAATTATAGAATGTTCTGAGTGTTCAGGAAAATGTTCATAAAGAACGAGAAATAATCACCCCCATCCGCGGGAGGGTTCCTCCCATTCCTTATCATGAGAGCAGCCATCTGCAGCGAAGCAAGAGACATCCCTCGGCCATCACATTTTATTCTTCTTTTTCTCATGCAAGCATCAGAATGTCAGAAGTGTCAACGTCGAGAAGAAAAGAATTTTGCATTTTGTCTATTTCTTAAATTGTTTAAAAAATGTTAGGTCATTGAAAATAAGCACATGTCTTTTTTCTTATAAAACTGGAATTCAATGTGAAATAAGATGTACTCTTTACACTTACGACCTCAAAAATTGTGTTCAGTAAGGGGATACTGTAAATGATTAAACAATTAAATAACTTAAAACCTGATGAGGAAGATTATCTTGGTGCTTATGGGATTTGGGGCCCCTGAAAAAATATTATCACCAACCTCCTTCTTTGGTCAAATTGTAGAATAGGGGAGGATTTTAGGACCCTCATTTTCCATTTCCTTTATCTCTATGATAATTATCCTCAGGAAATGGTTCCATAAAACTTAATTTATACCATGCAGTCATTTATATAAGTGACTATTAAAGTCTAATGGGTACCTTTCTGTCTTTTACCTCTGATCCTGTTCTTAATGGAGTACCTGATGTTATAAGGACCCATCATTAGATCTTGCCAGCCTGACTGTGGGAAGGAGATTGTGTTGAATAAGGAGGAGAGGTCGACATTATCTATAGGTACTGAAGGAAAGGATCTCAGTGTGTTAGTCAAAAAACATAATAGCTATGATTTTTAAAAATGCTTATATTATTTCACCTATCTTTCATAGTAATGTATTATAACCACATTTTATAGATAAAGAAACTAAGTCTTAGATAACTCATTTAAGGCCACTGAGTTAGACAAAATGATGATACCTCAAAGATATCCATGTCCTAGCCAGGTGTGGTGGCGCATGTCTGTAATCCCAGTACTTGGGAGGCTGAGACAGGAAGATCACAGGTTCTAGGCCAGTCTCAGCAACTTAGCGAGACCTTCAACAACTTAGTGAGATTATGCTTCAAAATAAAAAAAAAAGATAAAATAGAGTTGGGGGTATAGCTCAGAGGTTGAATGCCCTTGGGTTCAATCTCCAGTAACACACACACACACACACACACACACACACACACACATCAACATTCGAATCCTTTGAAACTATGGACATGATATAATACGTGGTAAAGGAGAATTAAAGTTACAGATGGAATGAGGGTCACTAATCAATTGATTTTTTTTTTTGCGGTACCAGGAATTGAACCCAGGGGCTACACCCCTGGCCCCATTTTTTATACTTTATTTTGAAACCGGGTCGAGACGAAGTTGTGGAGGGCCTCACTAAGTAAAGAGAGAGAGAGAGAGAGAGAGAGAGAGAGAGAGAGCTGAGGCTGGCCGCGAACCCAGATCGTCCGATCTCCACCTCCCAAAGTACTGGTATTACAAGCGTGCGCCACCACGCCTGGCTAAAGACATCACCTTGTGTTATCTGAGGAGGCCCAATATAGTCACAAGGGTCCCTGACAGTGGAAGAGGGAGGCAGAGGAGGAGCGTCAGAGTCAGAGAGATGTGAAGATGCTTTGCCAATGGCCTTGTGGGCGGAGGGAGGAGTCATGGCCCTGATACCAAAGTTATGTATTTCCCCTTACTCATGTGAACTTGTCCTTTTTGAAGGAGAGGTATGGACAGAGGAGGTCCAGAAAAATTGCCCCCTAAAGCATACAGATCACCTGGAGCTTGTGAAAACAAGATTCCTGGGTGTAACCCTAGACATTCTGATCCCGATTCAGTATGCATTTATAATATGTGTCCAGATGATGCTGATGCTGTGGTGGACCACACTGTCTGAAGAGCAAAGATAAGGGAAAGAGGCCTGCATGTTGACACATAAGAGAACGTACTGCCCAGGAGTCACACTGAAGCCTGGCCTCAGAATGGTCCTTCCTATGGTGTCAGGATTCTAGCTATAATTTTAGCAAGGAATCTTGGGTACTTGATGGACTCTTAAAAATAACTTAGGTATAAGACACTCAACTAGAAATACTAGGTAACAGTGGGATCAACAGCACAGATGACTTGATGCTGAATTTCAAAGTAAAGGGACCAAGGTGAATGAACAGAACCTGTCTCAGGTCACTGCCAGCATGTGGTAGGAAATGGGACAAGGAAAGGCTAGAGTTGGCCTCAGTTTTCTGTAGGAAGAATGATGGAGAAACCAAGTACAAGATTGGGCCTGATATTTAGATTAATTTCTCTGTAAGATATAGAAATATATAATAAAAACCCACATTTAACTAGAGTCAATAGACTAAGCATTAAATGTTAAATTTGAGGCTTCATCAAGATGGATTGAGGGAGAAACGTTTTGGGAAAAATTGAGGGGACAGAGGTGCCATCTTATGATTGCTTCCTGTTTCTTCTATGATTGGATCTAGTTGTTCCAAACACTTTAAGATATTGTCAAAAATATTTGCTTGATTGACTAACAAGTAACATGTATCTAATGATGCCACATGGACAAATATATATTTGCAGATACACGTTTCATTCCTATTAGAAAAATATTGGGAACAAGAAACCCTTTCTTCCCCAGGGGCTTTCCCTGTGAGCTCTGGGTGAAATAGGTTTCCTAGGAAACAGATCTCATGGATAATTCTAGAGCTCAGTCACTTATGTCCTGAAAATGAATCAATAGGGCTTTTCATAATGTCAGTGCTTCCATCCGTTCCATTTTCAATTGAGCATGTGCTGAGAATTTGAAAGAAACATTTACTAGTTGAACACAACTTACACTTGGCTTATTAAGGATCTAGCCATAATTGTGAGGCTGTGTAAGTTTTTTTTTTCCTGTGCTCTTTTGCTTATACTAGATAGTTTGAAGCATATTCATTCATTTCTGGGAGAAATTACATCTATTTAGTTGAGATTTCCCTGGATCTTTTGCACTTCTAAAATTGTACACAAAATTATCAATGCCAGTCTTAATAGCATGTCCAGGGAGGGTGAGGGAGTGGGGTAGGAGTTGGGGGGAGGCTCATTGAGTGCTGTGTGCATGTATGTCTCCATCACTCTGAACTTCATCATGATGTATGATTACAATGCACCAATAAAAATAAAAGTACATTAAAATTATTTTTGTCAGGTGTGGTAGCGCATGCCTATAACAGGACTTGGGAGGCTGAGACAGGAGGATCACAGGTTTAAGACCAGCCTCTGCAATTTAGTGAGACTCTCAGCAACCTAGAGAGAACCTGTTTCAAAATAAAAAATAAAGGGGTATAGCTTATGGGTAGAATGCTCCTGGGTTCAATCTCCAGTACCACCAAAAAATTAATTTTGCTATGAGACTATTTGGAGGATTTTGGACATCTCTTGAAAGGTGGGAAGTAGGATTTTCTTTTAAGTGAATCCTTTTATATATATATATTATATATATATATATATTTTTTTTGATACTTGGGATTGAAGCCAGGGGAATTCTACCTCTGAGCTACACTCCCAGCTCTTTTTTAAAAGTTCTTTAATTTTGAAACAGAGTCTCATTAAATTACTGAGGACCTCGCTATGTTGTTGAAGCTGGCCTCAAATCTGCTGTCCTTCTGTCTCAGCCTCCCAAGTACTGGTTACAAGCAGGTGCCACTGTTCCCAGCTTATATTTTGATTTTTAAATGCATGAAACATAAATGTATGTGTTAATGAATTATAAACACCTGCGTACCTGTCACATAAGTTAACAACAAAGCCAGAACCCCGGAGTCCTGTGTTCACCACCAGCAGTAACCACTATGCTGACTTTCTGATCGTCATTCTATTTTTGTGGGTTAGTTTTTTTGGTCAGTGTTATTAAGATATAATTTAAGTACAACAAAACTGGCTCATTTTAGGTATACAATTCAATGAATTTTGACAAATGTGCACAGTTGGGTGTTCATCACATTACATGTAGAAGATAGCCACTATTGAACCATGTTCCCCTGAATTCCTGAAGGATATTTTCACTCAATACAGAATTCTTGGTTGGCATTCTTTTATTTCAGCTCTTGAAAAATACTGTGCTACTTCATTCTGTCTTCATGCTTTCTGACCAGAAATCTACTGACATTCAAATGACTTTTTCCTATGGGCAAGGTTTCATTTCTTCCTGGCTGCTTTCAATATTATTTTTCTTTAATTTTCAAATGTGTAAAATGTCTATAATGATGATTATATATTTTAATATGTATTTCTTTGGATTTATCCGGTTTGGGGTTCATATAGCTTGCTAAATCTGTAGGTTTTTGTCTTCTGCCACATTTGGGGAGTTTTTAACACATTTTTAAACACATTTTCAGTATTACCCTCTTTCTCCTTTTCTTTCTGAAATTCTTGAGACACGAATGGTCCTGTTGATATGTTTGTTTTTTCAGTCTATTTTCTGTCTTGTTCAGATTGTGTTAAGTTTCCATGGTTCTGTTTTCAAGTTTACTGATCTTTTCCCCTGTACCCTCCATTCTGCTGTTGAGCCCACTGAAGCTGTTTTAAGCTTCAGTTCCAAATTTCTATTTGGTTCTTCTTTATATATTTTATTTCTTTGCTGAGACTCTATTTTTCCCATTTGTTTCAAATGTGCTTGTAATTGCTTATTGAAGCATTTTTTTTGATTTCTTGAAAAGTTTTTGATAGATCTTCCTAAGATTGCTATTATCTTGCTGTTGGCATCTATTGATTATATATATATTATATATATATGTATGTATATATATATATATTTAAATTAAAAGTGATCTTTTCCTTGTTATTCATGTGACAAATGATTTTCTAATGAAATATAAGCAGTTTGGGAATTACATTTTGAGACTCTGTATCTTATTTAAGCCATTTGTTTTACCTAGCTTCTCCTGACATTGCTCTGTCAGGGGAACGGGGTAGGGGGAAACCACCTTCTTGATTGCTGAGAAAAGGATGTTAAAATCTCTAGCTATAATGGTAGATTCATTTATTTCTCCTTTTGGAGAAATAATACTTTAAATTATACTTTGTATAATTTAAAATTCTGCTACTAAGAGCATACATGTTAAAAATTACTTTGCCCTTTTAAAATGGACTTTTGTCTATTGATGCTACTGTTTCTGTTTTATATTATTTCATCCAGAGAGGAGCAAGTCTTTGTTTCCTGGACATATATTTGAGAAGTTATTAATACAAATGTGATACTAAGAGTGATGCTGAATTTCTTCAGAGAGAGTTTTTTCATTGACTCTACCAGGAATCTGAGGCTCATGGCCCATGAACAATGTGGTTCTGTGGGTCACCTCAACAATCCTCTGACTCTCCTAAATGTATAACAACCTCCATTTCAGAGTTTAGACTTTGAGGATTTCATTTCTAGGCAAGGGATTTTGTGCTAGGGTTTCTGACTTGACAGGGGTTGAATTCTGATCCCTTCCTTCATTCATTCCTGCAGTCAGCCCACCCACATTACCTTTCAGCTGACTTCCAAAGCCCAAGACACAAGCAGGAGACCCTCAAGGTGGGATGGGAGGAGAGGGTCATGATGCACAAGAGTGTACTAGAACTTCAGCACTGTGCCCTTTATCTCTGACCATTTGATAAGCTTTCTAGATAACTCTTTGCATTTTACTTAGCTTTTAAGAATGCTTGCTTTTGCTTTTCTTTCTTTCTTTTTTTTTTTTGAGGTACCAGGGGTTGAACCCAGGGGTGTTCTACCTCTGCGCTATACCCCCAGCCCTATTTTTTATACTTTATTTTGGGGGGCCTCACTGAGTAGAGAGAGAGAGAGAGAGAGAGAGAGCGAGCGGAGGCTGGCCGTGAACACGGATCCTCTGGTCTCTGCCTCCCAAAGTACTGGGATTACAAGCGTGCGCCACCACGCCCAGCTTTTTACTTTTAATTGTGATAAAATATACATAATATAAAATGGTCCGTGAGACCCGGTTTCAAAATAAAGTATAAAAAAAATAGGGCCGGGGGTGTAGCGTGGAGGTAGAATGCCCCTAGGTTCAATCCCTGGTACTGCAAAAAAAAAAAAAAAATGTTCCATCTTAACCATTTTTAATTGTATAGTTCAGTAATATTAACATTCACATTGTTATGCAACCAATCTCCAGGACTCTGAAATCGTGTACTCAAATGACAGCTCTCCTTTTCCTCTTCTCCTCAGTACTTGGAAACCACCAACTTTCTATTTCTATAATTGACTACTCTAGGTACTTCTTAGAAATGGGGCCATACAGAGACTAGTTTATTTCACCAAACATAACATTATCAACTTTCACCCATTTTCTAGCCTATGTCAAAAATTTCTATCATTCATTCATTCATTCATTCATCAATGGGAACTGTAGTTGCTTCCATTTTTGGTTATTATGAACCAAATGCTTCTATGAACATGGGTTTACAAATTTCTCATCAAGACACTCCTCAGTTTTTTTCTGGTATATACCTAGAAGTGAAATTGCTGGATTATATGATAACTTTATTATTAATTTTTTGGGAATTCCCATCTTGCTTTCTATGGAGTCTTCACACATAGTGCATGAGGGGTTTTATTACTTTTTAGTTTTCTTCAGTAGGATGGTGGATCCTCAGCCATGATTAGAAACCATTACAAAATGGGTGTTTTTCCAAATGATATACACAAGTAACTAAATGAGAATGTTGTTGGTTCAGTTAGCTTCTTAAACAGTAAGAGCACTTTTGAATTTTTTCATTTGTCTTCTAAAGACATAAAATTTTACCCATTAATAGATGATTAGAGGAAGAAAGGATTCATCTAATTTAACCTCTCCATTTTAAAGATGAAGAAACACTTCATGAAGAAAAAGATGAGGAAACAGTAATTTTATTAAGGAAATTAAGTTGTATGTGGTTTCCAATTCTCCTCATTAAAAGTGATGCAAGTGAAGTTGGCTTAGGGTTTTCATTTCTTGGTCTTAGCCAACCAGAGGGAACATAACCCACAATCAAAACATTTTGACTCCACTCACATGATTTAAAAATACTGAGATTTTTGGGCCACGCCAAGTCCAAGATGGAATATTTTTATTTCTAACGCAAGCTTCAAAACAAAGACTTTTTTTTGTGAAAGGTTTTGATATACTTTTGTGTGATTATATAAAGTCTTAAAAAGGGACAGAAAATTTTTCCTTGACAATTTCCCTTTCTAATGGGTATTTTAGTCAATATCCTAATATGTTTAGACACAGAAACTTGAAATTAGAGAGATCTTATTTTTATCTATTCCAGATGGGATCTGAGTCTCATTTAATCCACACCTTCCAATGCTACAGATAAGGAAATTGAAATTCTAAAAGAGGCTACAAAATGGATACCAAAGCAGGATAGCAGTGTTACAGAGGAGTTAGTTTGAGCTAGCTTTAAATTAACTATCTTTTATAACCCCCGTTTTTTTGTGGTGCTGGGGATTGAATGTAGGGACATTCTACCTGTGAGCTACACCCCAAGCCCTATTTTATTTTTATTTTGAAACAGGATCTCACTAGGTTGATGGGAATCTTGCTACTTGCTGAGACTGTCCCCAAACCTGCGATCCCCTCCTGTCTCAGCCTCCTAAATACTGAGACTATAGGCGTGCACCACCACACCCAGCTTTTAAATCCTTTTTTAAATTCTTTAGTCATCTGGGATTTATTTTGTGTCTACCAACTAACTCTGGAACTTTTCAGCGTGTCCTTCCTAGGGGTAATAAGAGCAGGAAGAAAACAAAAATCTCTTCTACTCCATTTATGTTTCTGTAAATGGAATGCCTCCCTCCCTTCACTTTTTCACTAATAATTATTAAAGAACATGACATTTTTAAAATCACCTTGTCATGCCACTTACAAATAGAAAAGATTCCATTATTATCTGGCATAGTTGTTTACAAACAAGAAAACCATCTGAATAAAAAATAACTTGTAGAGCTTCAAATTTCCAATGATGCCGTATATAATGGTTTATTTTGGGTGTCACCTTGACCAGATTAAAGAATGCCTAGAGAATTGGTCAAGCATTCCTTCTGGGTGTGTCTGTGAGGCTATTTCCAGAGGATATAGGGATGTGAGTAGGTAACATGAATGCAGATCTGCTCTCAATGGAGAGGGGTACCATCCAACTGGCTGGGGGCCCAGATAGAACAAAAGAGGCAGAATGAAAGACAGTTTCCTCTCTCTCTCTCTGGGAGATGGGACACTCGTCTGCTCTTGGACATTAGAAATCCAGACTTCCTTGCCTGTGGACTCTGGAACTAACACCAGCATTCCCCCGGATTTCTCAAACTTTTGGCCTTGGGCTAGGAATTGCACCATTAGCTTCTCCAGCTCTGAGGCTTTCAAACGTGGACTGAGCCACGCTATAGCATCCCAGGGTCTTTAGCCTGAAGATGGCCTATCTTGGGACTTCTCAGTCTCCACAATCATATAAGCTGATTCTCTAATAAATCTACTTACTTATCTGCTTCTCTATCTTTGTCTCTCTTATTGGTTCTGTCTCTGGAGAACCCTGACTAATAATACACCATATATGTTTACATATGTGATTAAAAGACCCCTAAAGTTGGGGAAATCCAAACATTTATTTCCTTTAAAGAGAGAGAATTGCTAAGCAACACGAAAACAGCACAGTGCGTTTACATAGTAGTGTAATGCGGCGCCACAGTTACTCCGAGGGGAGATCTGTGTGCAGTTCCTACCAGATCAGGACACTTAGCCAGAACTCATGAATTTCACACAGGTCCTGTGAAGCCAACCTGTAACCGAGACATTGAAGTATGTATCACCTGGCTCTTGAAGAGGTCAGCGTATATACTGCCTGACTGCCTCACAGTAACACCAGGTCCTGCCATCTTAAGGGACAGACAGAAGAGGCATTTACTGGAACAAATATAAATGCTTCAGAGTCTAGACAAAATGACCCATGATTAATTTCAGTGCCATTCCCCCACAAAACTCCAAACCCTAAGGAAGGAACATAAATAGTTCAGTGTAAAAATTATTCAAGTTCTTTAGGTCATGGTTGGGTAATCAGCACAGGCTCCCTAGTAATGGTGTGTTAGGAGGAAAAAAGTCAAAGGCTATTTCCCAGTATATTTTCTTTAGAGTAAAAGAAAATGGAATTGGAAAGGTATTATGGGTCTATAATAATATACACTACCCATATGGGAAATAGAAAAATGCAGTGATTCCTAATCTCCTTTCACATCTTGACTCACATTTAAAATTATTTTAATGATGCACCTGGATGTTTTTGGCCAGAGATAATTGGTCTTGTTCCCTGCTGGTCACCCCAAGAGCGAAGAGATCAATATATCAGGCATTACTGCAACTGCTTCCCAGTACACCAGAGTTCCATGGGTCTGGTATGGCGTATTGATAGGCCGCATCAGAGTTAACACAGTGTAACACTATGTACCAAGCACTATTCTAGCAGCTTCATATATCTTAACTCATTTAATTTTCTCAAAGCCTATGACAAGATAATATTAGCACTCCCATTTAATAAAATGTGTTAACTGAGACATAAAGAGGTTAAAGAATATGCTCCAATTGCTGGTAAATGGCTGAGCTGAGATTTGAACTCAAGCAGTCTGGCATTCCCAAACAGCATTCTAGATCTAGAACTATAAGAAATAGGGAAAGATCTCATTGAATCTGTAATTGGGGTCTCACCAGTCATGAGGGGGTCTATACTTGTGGAGGTCAATGGCACTTGAATAACTGTATACTTTGTAGTAAGTTATACATCTGCCCTCATTGTTCAGATTAGGTGTCAGGGCTATGATGAAAAGGGTGCTTCAGGAGGAAAGGTCAACAGGGAAGTGACAGACAATAAGGGCTGGGTAGTGAAGGATCCATAAAGATAGGGAACATTTATTGTAAATATGTTGCTACTGAAATAGGGTTAGAATTTTAACCTATTCTGGAAATTGGTTACTTTTTATCAGTATTTGTATTTGTGGAAGCTCCCATTTGAATCTGCTGAGAGTACCTAGCAGCATTTCCTTAGTGCCACCATCCCTAGGAATATAAAAAAACTGATTAATATGCTAAGGGCTTTAATGGAAAATGTAGACAGCATGCAAGAACAGGTAGGTATTACAAGCAGAAATCTGGAAATTCTAAGAAATATTATTAGGAAAAGGATAGAAGTAAAAAACACTAACAGAAGCTGGGTGTGGTGGCGCATGCTTGTAACCCCAGTATTTGGGAGGCTGAGACTGGAGGATCCAGGTTCGCGGCCAGCCTCAGCTACTTAGTGAGGCCCTCTGCAACTTCGTGAGACCCCGTTTCAAATTAAAAGGATAAAAAAATAGAGCCGGGGGTGTAGCTCGGAGGTAGAATGCCCCTGGGTTCAATCCCCAGTACTGCAAAAAAAAAAAAACCACTAATAAAAATGAATTCCTTTGATGGGCTTATTAGTAGTCCAAACACAGTTGAAGAAGAAATCTTTGAGCTGGAGGATATGACAATAGAAATGTCAAAAAGTAGAAAGCAAAGAGAAAAAAAGGACTGAAAAAAGCAGAAGAGAGTATTCCAGAGTTGTGGCACAACTACAATAAGTATACTACATGCATAATGAAAAGAAGCAATATTTGAAGCAATGATGACAGAGAATTCTCTGCACTAAGGTTAGACAATGAACCATAGATCCAGGAAACTCAGATAACACCAAGGATAAATGCAACAACAAAAACAATAACAACAATAAAACAAATTAAAAATCATCCAGGCATATAATTTTTAAACTGCAGAAAATCAAAGATAAAGAAAAAAAATCTTGAAAGAATCCAGAGAGAAAAGCATCTTACCTATAAAAGAACAAAACCAAGAATTATATCCTACTTCTCAGAAACCTTTCAAGAAAGAAGATGGATAGAGTGAAATATTTAAAATGTTAAGAGAGAAAACAAATGACCCTTAACTTTCCATGACTCTTCACTTAACATAATGTTCTCCAGGTTTATCCCTTTTCCTGAAAATGACATAATTTTGTTCTTTATTGCCGAGGAGAATTCCATTGTGTGTCGATCTCATAATTTTGTGATCCATTCATCTGTTGATGGACCCCTGGGTTGGTTCCATATTTTGGCTATTATGAATTGTGCTGCTATAAACATGAATATGCATGAGAAAATAATCTCATCAACTTAGAATTCTATACCCTGCAAAATTACCCTTCAAAACTGAAGGGGAAACATAAAGCCTTTCTCCAAACAAAAATGGAGAGAATTTGTTGCCAGTAGAACTGCCTTGCCAAAAAAAAAAGTTAAAATAAATTATTTGAAGAGATTGTTACAGGTTGGAAACTTGAATCTACGTCAAGAAACAATGAGCAATGAACATTGGAAAATGAATAAATGAAGATACAATACATTTATTTTGATCATTTTTAATTTATCTGATAATAGTGTGTTCAAAATAATAGCAACACTGTTGTACTTGACTATGTATGTTTATATACACATATACACTTATACATGTTTATGTATGAATAAGCAAATGACATATTACATGGGACTAGAATGGAAGGGATTAGGAATATTTTGTTATCATAAAACACTTGCAGTACATGTGAAACAATCTAGTGTTTGAAAGTGGATTTGGATTGGTTATGAATATATACTGCAAACTGTACAGTAACCACAAAAAAACTTTTTAAAAGTATAATTAGTTGGGCATAGTGGCACAAACCTATAATCCCAGTACTTGGGAGTCTGAGTCAGGAAGATCACAGGTTTGAGGACAGCATTAACAATGTAGCAAAACTCAGCATCCTAGCAAGACCTTGTTTCAAAAACAAAATGTAAAAAGGGCTGGGTGTGTAGCTTGGAGGTAGAATGCCCCTGGGTTGAATCCCTAGCACCACACACACACAAAAGTATAATTAATAATGCTAAGAAAGAAGAGAAAATGGAACAATATAACATGTTTAGTTAAACCCTCAAAAGTTAGAAAAAATTATAAAACTAAAAAATAAGAACAAAGAACAAGCAATAAAAAACAGAAAACAGTAGCAAGTATGGCATTTATTAATCTAATTATATCAGTAATCACTTTAAGTGTCAGTGGTTTTGTTTAATATACAAGTTAAGACAGACTTTGAGCTAGGAAAGTTATCAGGATAAAGAGGGATATTACATAAAGATAAAAGTGTCAAGACTCTAAGAAGACAACAATCCTTAATTTACGCATGTCCAGAGTGTGAAAATATATGGGGCAAAACTGATAGAATTGCAAGAAGAAAAAAAATGAGTCTTATAGTTGGAGACTTTACCACCTCTCTTAACAGAAATGGATCAACACACTGTCCCTAGCCATTCTCCTTTGGGTCTAGACTAGAGGATGTCTTTCCTATCCAAGCTCCTTTGCTCTGTACTGCTCGCTCCAGAATTTAGGATTGTCAGGTAACAGACTTCTTTTTTCTATTTGTGTTACTAAAGGAAGGACATGTGTATCTCTTTGCAATTTTCCTTTTTAAAAGAAAATCTGGACTTGCCATATTCCAAGTGGATTTCTAAATATCTCCTTTCATTGTGGCCTTATCCTTTTATTTAAGTAAAAATAAAAGTTAAGGGAAAACCCAGACTATGTATATTCCTTCCAGATCTTCCTCTGGTACTAGGCCCCATGACTGTGTTTTCTAAGCAAGCTTTTATCAGTCAGCTCTCTCTTAGTTATGCTGTAGTAACAAACAACCCCCAGATCTGAGTGGTTGACAAATGCAGGGGTTTATTTCTGGCTCACATTACATGTGGGTCAGCTATGTAGTTCTTCCCACTCTGGAAAGAAGTTGTCCAACAGGGACAGAGCAACTCTAAAATTGTACACAGTACAAATTGGGTCACATGAGTCCACTATATTGTTAGTCCCTAACTCTGCTCTCCCCTTCTGAGCTCATCATTTTCATGAACAAATATTTATGACATCACAAAATAATTTACTAGTTTGTTTACCTCTGGATTTGCAGTAGGTTTTCTCAAACCTTGATTCATGAATAGACTGCCCCTTTTTCTTCTAAACTCTTTCTCTGTATCTATATAGTGAGTGTTGCTATTATCCTGTGATTTCCTCACCAGTAATTGCCTGATAATAGCCCAGATCGGGAGGAATTCAGGAAATACTGCTGTGCCTTTGATACAGTAAAAGGGGAAACTATTGACAGCATGGAACATTTTCTCTTGCTTTTAGGGTACTTACCTTTGGCTTCATTAAATTTCCTTTTTTTATACCTGTACCATCATCAGTAACTTGGAAAAGCTTTATAGAAATAAATTAGTCCATATAAGCATATTAGATGAAATCCATTTCCAGCCATAATCTCAACTATTGGCTTGGCTTTAAATGCACATTTACAAAATCATTTTAAAAATTCAATGATAGATGTTTAGAATAAGATTTTGATTGTAGGTGCTTCACCCAAGCCACCGGAGCCTCACAATCCCCTCAGGATGAAAGCAAGAGGATTCCATGTTATAATAAACCTGGTACAAGTTCTTTGTTATGTAGCACATAGTAGGATAGCATCTGCTAAGAGTTTGCAAGGCATCTACAAAATTTATAAGTACACAGATATGTTCCCCAATAATCTTGCCTTGGGTGTTTACAGAATAGTAGGGCTATACTTTTTCTGCTTTTATACTATCTTCACTTTTCAGTTAATACCTTTGAAAAAGTGATCCTGAAATCTCTCATAGCCTAATTAACAGCTTGGCTGCTGTTGTGTGTATAATCACTCTGAGGAAACTTTTCTTTGGAAAGCAACAATTTTGAATGTTCTGTAGGATTAAAAAAACACTTTAAACTGGGCATGGTGGCACACTCCTATAATCCCAGTATTTGGGAGGCTGAGACAGGAGGATCACAGGTTCAATACCAGCCTCAGCAACTTAGTGAGGCCCTCAGCAACTTAACAAGACCCTGTTTCAAAATAAAAAATAAAAAGGGCTGGAGGTGTTGCTTGGAGGTAGAATGCCCCTGGGTTCAATCCCAAGTAACACACACACACACACACACACACTTTAAGGTTAATGTATGAACACTTTGGTTATATCATTTGGCTATTAAATTATATATCTATCTATATATATCATGTATTTTATGTTTACTTATGGTTCTATACATATGCACATACATGCATGCATGCATGTCTATGTGTGTGCGGGAGGAGTGTGTAATATCTATTTCAAATTTCTCAGCTGGTGTTCTTATAACCAAAATAGATTTATATAATGTAATCAGAACTTATCTGCTCCAACTCATTCCTTTCAATCTAGACCAGGACATGGGTAATGCTGAGCTCCGATGAATAGAGTTTTGGGATAACAAGTACCAATAACAGAGTTTACTCCATTCTTTTTTATCCCAGATTCTATTTTGGCAGTCTATTTTAGAATCACTATGTTACCTAAATAAATGTTTACTTATACAACTTTCTTCTGTAAATCGTATCATGCATGATTTAAATAGCATTTCTATTGGACATGAGCCTATCTTTTGATCAGTGGGGATATGTAAATAGTCAATACTTTCTCCTACAGGTCATCCATATGACCTGGGCTGCTCACCTGCCTAACAGAGGGAGCTCATTCTGGGGAGTCTGGTGCACTGAAATGAGGCCTTGCCGGCATCTCTGATCTGAAGACCTGGAGACACTATCTGTTAACACAGGCTTTGCTCCAAATCCCGATTCCTTATCTCTGTCCTCACAGGCTGTCTTTGCCCTGTTACATTATTATTAGCTGTTCAAAATGAAGACCAGAAACACTAGAGGATATGGAAATATCTTTTCAGTGCTGAAAAATCTCATAAACATTTTTTAAAATGAATTCATAATCAGTTAACTTTAAGTAAGTCAAGACATTTAATTTCTTAAATATACTTTTTCTTCTCTTCTTCCCAGAAAATGGAGGGAGAAAAAAAGTTCTATAAACATACATTAAAATTATAATTGTAATGTATCTATCTGATGACTGCTAAATTTTTGGCTAAAAATACAAAAAATTTATGTGATGATGATGATGATGATTTTTTTCTGTGTGCTGGGGATTGAACCCAGAGGCATTCTACCTACTCAATTCTATTGAGTTATGCCCCCAATCCTATTTTACTTTTTTAATTTGAAACAGGGTCTTGCTAAGTTGCTGAGGATCTTTCTAAGTTGCTGAGACTGGCCTTGAACTTGCGATTCTCCTATCTCAGCCTCCCAAGGACTGGGATTACAGACATGCACCACAATGCCCAGCTTGTGATGATTAATTTAGTGGGCCACAGAGTGCCTCAACATGTGATCAAATATTATTCTGAGTGTGTCTGTAAAGGTGTTTTGGTATGAGATTAACATTTGACCCTATAGGCTGAGTAAAGCAGACTGGCTTTGCTAATGTGGGTGGGCCTCATCAAATCAGTTAAAGATCTGAATACAGCGGCAAAAGACTGAGCAAGAGGGAACTCTGTTAACCTGTCTTGAGTTGGGACATTGGTCTTCTTCTGCCTTTGGACTCAAACTGAAAACTTGGCTCCTTCTGAGTCTCAAGCCTACCAGCATTCATACTGGGGTGTACACCATTGATTTTCCTGGGTCTTGAGATTGCCAAAGGTAGATCTTGGGACTTCTCAGCCTCCATAATTGTATAATCAATTCATTATAATCTATCAATCAATCAATCTTTCTATCGTCTACCTACCTACCTACCTACCTATCTATCTACCTGTCTGTCCTGTTGGTTCTTTTTCCCTGGAGAACCCTAACATATCAAGTTATTCAATATCCCCCTCTTTTC
>PVJS01000789.1:107500-115166 GCA_004027185.1 Glis glis
CCAAGTTATGATGCAGCAGAGAGGCCCTCACCAGATGCAGTCCCTCAATCTTGGTTCCAGCCTCCAGAACCATGAGGTGAATCAAACTTCTTTTGTTTGCAATTTATTCAATCTCAGGTATTCTATTAGAGCAGCAGAAAATGGACTAAGGCAATATTTCTTTATGTAAATGGAAGCACAGACTAATCAACTTATTTTTCTTTCATACTTATGTAAAAGATGACATAAGTCTGAGTCTTAGCAGGAAATAGAATTCCACAAGATAGATCAGCTGAATAGACTTAATGAGACGATTTTCACAGAGCTTGACAGGATTAAGGGAACAAAAGTGGGGACTGAGACATTGAGAGACGGTGGGGAAATGTACTGCCCCCAGACCCGGAGCTGAAGAATGAAAAGCACTACCAGAGGCCGATGAGAGCTGCAGTCATAGAGGAGGGCTGCAAAGGCAGGGGCTGTCGCCCTGGGGAGACAAGTCACTGCCAGAAGCTGGTGGCAAGATGGAGAGGATATGGAAGGGAAATATGCTGGCCTCTCTCCTCCCACCCATCTGTCTGTGACTCTCATTTACCAAACCACTGGGGATGAGACAGCGAGGGACCCCTGTTGATGCAATTCAGATTCTTCATGCTTCCAGGGCAGAGCATACATCATTTTGAATATGTACAGTAATCTCCAAGGGATGCATTTTCAGAGTATGGGGTGGGATGGTGGAATCTGTAATTTTGGTAGATACTGCCAGATTCCCCTCCTTAGCAATGGTACCACTTTGCACTATCCAGAATAGAGGACACAAGGCCCTGTTTTCCCACAGCTTCGCAGATAATGTGTTATTGAGCTTTGGTATATTTTTCAAAGTCATAAGTGATAATGTAATCTCATGTTAATGTCACTGTATCTTATACAATGGGCATCGCTCCTGTAAATGCCTATCTTTGGCTTTTTCCCCCCAAATCCCAGTGTGCCTGAGAATAATATCATAACCCCTAAATTTTTTCTGTTTTGAGTTTCTTGAAACACTTTGCATCTTTTCCTTTTCATTTCTGAATTAATTTATTTTGGGTGTGCCTCCTGTATAGAGCACAGAGTTGGCTTTTCAATTGTGACCTCATTTGCAAATTTGATTTGTTGAAAAGGTGAGTTGTAGTAGAATATTTTATTATAATTTTCTTCTGTTTCATGGCACCATTTGTTTTTCCTGGTGAGTTCTCATTGCCTGCAGGAAAGTTTTCTTAACTCTGGTTTTCTTTTTGCATGGATTCCATGTGTGTTTGACTCTTTTTGCCTATATTCAAATGAGTGGAATTTTCTGAACAGGTATTCATGGTAATAGTAGAGGGAGGAAGTAGAGGGGTAGCTTTTCAAGTCATTAAATGACAGAATCTCTTTTTTGCTGCTACAGTGATGGGCTATTTCTCTCTCTCTCTCTCTCTCTCTCTCTCATTGTTCTGGGGATTGAACCCAGGGGCGTTCTACCTCTCAGCTAGATCCACAGCCCTTTTTATTTTTTATTTGGAAAAAGGGTCTTGCTAAGTTTCTGAGAGCCTTGCTAAGTTTCTGAGAGCCTCACTAAGTTGCTGAGGCTGGCTTCAAACCCATGATCCTCCTGTCTCAGCCTCCTAAGTACTGTAATTATAGGCTGTGCTACCATGCCAGGTGAGACTGTTTCATATATGATGCCTCTGTTAGGCGTGTCTCTTGGTCTTTCCAAATCTAACTTTCTTCAGGGAGATTTTTACTACCAGTTATATATTCCATTGGGATCTTTTATTGCCCACTACTTTCAAGAGACACATTGCAAGGTGATTCCCTCATTTCTAAAGGTGTATTTGAGCCAAAGCCATCTAGATCTCCCATTCTTTCCCTTTGCTGTCATTTACTTGAGGCTGAGTGTAGTAGGTTCCCTGAACTCCTGTTCCCTGTGTCATTTCTGTTATTATGTCCACTGAGGCTTTCTGCACGGCAGAGTCACAGCTGCTTTTGGTAGCCCTTACCTTAATTTGTACTCTGGGGTTTTCTCTGCCTACTTGTTCCACTGAAAAATGATTATTTCCATTTTCCTTTTCTTCTGAAAGGTTTTTGGAAATCAAAGTGAAAAAGTTAGAGCCTTGTATTCCCCACAGGTTGACTTAACTCTTTAAAAATCATTCCTTCACCTTTAGCATTGGAGAACTGGTATTAATGATGCAGAAACACAAACAGATAAATAGGAAGACCATTAAAATTTAAGTAACCTAATGTGAACATACAATACTATGGAGGCAATTTTGGAAACATAAGGAACAAACTATGTAAAACCTCTTAATTCCTCTTTGAATAGTTAGGAAGAATAAACAGAAACTGGTTTCCCTTGACCAAAGAGACTTCTTGCTGATTTTATTAGAAAAATGAGCATGTGCATGTCCAGAAAGAATGGAGATCAACAAGAGAAATCTGTGGTTTGTTAATTACTTTCAATGTCAAAAGGAAGGAGTTCGAAAGATATTCCATATTGAAGTCAGGGCTCCACTGAAAGGAGAAGCATCTCTAGCAAATCACTCTGGGTCTGTCTAGTTTTTTATAGAAAATTCAACCAGACAAGTTAGAGACCTGAATTGCTTTTACCCTTTCCACTAAAGGGAGTAAGTATATCATAAAAAAATCATCAATGGTGGGAATGTGTACCTTTCAAGTCATTTTACCCATACAGTCTACTGCATTTGCTATCAGTTTGTGGATCTAGAAATTTCAAAGTCTGCATCAGCCAAGCATGGTGGAATTACCACTCCCTAGCCTATAATCCCAATACTTGGGAAGCTGAGACAGGAGGATTGCAGGTTCAGTTTTGAGACCAGCCTCAGCAACTTAGCAAGACCCTATTTCAAAAAAAAAGCGGGGGGAGGGAGGTAGAATGTCTCTGAGTTCAATCTCCAATCTCCAGTACCAGGAAAAAAAGTCTGCCTTATCGTCCTTACTCTAGAAAGTTGTTTGTCTTCACGATAGAGGTGGCTCTACTATGAAGCTAAGGTAAAGAAGCTGAAGATTCAGAGACCCTTGCTTTCATGGGGCTATAGCTAGGTATCATTTAAGGATGGGGATATGTTCTGGAAATGCACTGTTAGGTGATTTCATCATAGTGAACAGCATCACACTGCAAACACACATCATGCATTGCATTACAATGTGATGATAGCTATGATGTCATTGGATGATAGAAATTCTTTAACTCCATCATAATCTTATGGGACCACCATTATATATGGGGTCTATCATTGACCAAAACATCATTTTATGGCACATGACTGTAGTCTGAAGCCCAGGGAAGAGTCTGAGCAAATGGGCATACGTGGTGATACAGTGTTGTAAAGTTTTCAGTAGTAGGACTTTTTGACTTCAGTGGGTTCAGGTTACCACTCTTTTCAGTCCAACTTTATTACACTTTCTCTTATGTTAGGTAACTTTGTGTAACCATGGGCACTTTGAAATCAGGCCAAGGGTAAGTTGCATCAGGAATATATTAAGGTTGGACTTATTGGAATAAATTCATATAGTTGGGCTAGAATTTCACATATCCAGTTATATTATTGGTGTCCCAGTGAATTAATGATTTCCACTGATACTCCAATCAACCCTCTCTCTATATCTATACTTATTCTACCAGTATCATTACAAAAAAGTGAAGGTCCAGAGGTTGTATCACAGTTTGAAAAGAAATGCATGGATAGTGGAAGAGATAGAAAGTTCGAATGGATGAAGCCTGCAGCGAGTCATCAAATGTGTAAAACTATTATAAATGGAGGATTAGGTTCTCATCAACACCTTGTCAAATTCAGAAGTTTTTTTCTGCCAGGAGTAATTGAAAATGCAGTGCATATAATTATATACCCATCATACTTTTCTCTTTTTTTAATGAGGACTTCACAAACAAAATTTCCATAATTCCTGTGTCTGTAGGAAATAAACCCATAAAGCAGTCCTATAAATGGCAAGTTTGTCTATGTGCAAAGTTAGATGTCGGCTTTTTAGATTTGTAATTGGTTGTGACTTTACTCATTGTAAATAAATGTTTACTTCTGTACTGAATTTTATATTTTGATTTTAAAATTTCTCAAAGAAACCTCTCAAAATTGTGTGAGCCTCAGGTACCAAAAAACCAGGATCATCCCCTGCTCAACAGGGTAAAATTAGAATTTCATGTGACACTGACTGGTGTCTGCTAGTGTGGGGGAGAGGGATTCCACCTACCAATTGTCAATAGTTTCTGTATTCTGAATGAGAATGCAAAAAGCAATAATTCAATTTACTTGAGTAAGAGTGCAGGAAAGGAAGAAGTGGTGTGCTGCTTTTTGTATTATTTCATTTTTTTACTGTATCAACTAGAATGGTTTGAGATTGATTCCATTCAGCTTAACCCTGAATGATATGAGGTGCTGTGGAGGTTCATTTTGCCCTTAGACTTAGTGAGGCCCCTAACCAGGCCCTGGTCCTTAGGGTGCCCTCATATGGGAAGCTTTGCTGGGTCTTCCTCCAGCATGTGGTGCAGGCTGAGGCCAGCACTGGGGTCCAGACAAGAGCTCTGAGCCCAGATCTCATTGTGCGGATCCTGATCCTGACAATCTGCTTCCTCAATATTTTGTGGGTCTCCCTCTGATCACCAAGATGGGCCAGGGCTGATAATGCCATCCGGATGGGTCATCATAAACCTAGACTCAGATCTAATGGGATCTTCCCAGAGCCCTGTGGATAAGCCCCCATTCTAGAAGCATACTTTGGTAGCAAGGTGATTGCTCCTGCTATCCCATGCAGGGTATCCTCATGGAATTGCTTAAGACTGAACTCCAAGAATAGTGCTCATGTGCTGATTTTAGATGACCCTATCCAAATAGTAGACACAATGGATTCTGGGATCTGGGCTACCAGTGGTCCACTGATGACCCTTAGGGTTTGAATTGTGTGTGTTGTGTGTGTTTGTGTGTGTGGTGCGTATGTGTGTGTGTGTGTGTGTGTGTGTGTGTGTGTGTGTGTCGTATTGGGTTTCCCACTGCAGCGCTCACTCCAATATTCAGCACCTGAGGGTGGTGGGAGTTTCAGGAGGCATATTTTATCCTGTGGATTGCCCAGCACTGTCACCCAGGGTGGTTGCCTCATCCTCTCTACCTGCTCTGTACCGATGTCAGGCAGTCCTGTGGGGACAGATACACTTTTTTCCTAGGGGTTTTGAGACCAATGCTCCCCAATAGCAACAGGCCCTTGGGACAGATGTTCCCTCTGAATTGCTTCCTATCAATGTGGTGACCTGGAGATTTCTTGCATTGGTCTCATGCCACGTTGGACAAAGAACAGACATTCCCGTGTGAAGGGACCGCTCTTCTCCCTCCACTCATGCACCTAGTGGTGATATTTGGAAGGCAAGGGTACAGGTATCTTGAAAAGGATCATATTCTAGAGATGCAGTGATTATGACCTAAAAAGTTTAAGACATTGTTGGAAGATGTGTTGTTTTGTATTTATAGTATACAATTTTGAGCTGTAAGTTTAACATGACAATGAATTATTCACATTTCCTGGGTGCCCTGGCTGACTTGAATTTGTGTCCATCATCAATGAGGCACAGTAATAACCTGAGAGTTGTATGAAGCCAGTGTTTATAGATAGTACAGGACTATGAGTAATGATATAACCAGCATTAAATAAAAATTATTATGCAGCTGCTAAGGCAAGGCAATATTGCTTCCATACAAATTGGTTCTAAAGACCTATGGAACTTTGAGTAATAATGTCACTCTCTTTTTCTTGAAGTGGGAGATAGAAAATAGTCCAGAATGATACCTCTGCTAATAAAAAATACAAAAGAGGTAGTTCCTGGATGTGAAGGGGAAGAGATAGTGCCTGAGTGCTATAAAGGATTTTTTTTCTGTACAAATTAGGCACTACACAAATATGTAAATTCCTTATGTGAGTGTGTCTGTGTGTCTATGTGTGTCTGTGTATATAGTACTGGGGATTGAACCCAGGGGCTTTCTACCTCTGAGCTATACCCCCAGCTATTTTTTATTTTTGTTTTGAAACAGGGTCTTGCTAGGTTGTTGAGAGTCTCTCTACCTTGCTGAGACTGGCCTTGAGCTTGGAATCCTCCTATCTCAGACTCCCAAGTACTGGAATTATGGATTTGTGTCACTGCACCCAGCTTACCTCTTCTCTTTGTGTTAATTAATATGGTTTCATATACTTGATAATTTATATATTATCTCATACATATGTACTTACCCCCTCCAAATAATATTATAAAATCCTTAAGATCAGATAGTAGCCTTTAAGTCTTTGTTTCTCAGTGTGAACATAAAGCAGTTGCAGAATAAATACTCAACAAATGAAATAAGATGAGGTTTATAATTGTCTGAGTTAAAATATAATTATAAATTTATATGAAGAATGATAATGTATGTGGATATGTTTAGAGTTTTTATTGAATAATTCTAATTACACATAAAGTCTGATTGGAATTTTAGTTTAGTTTGGCTCAAAGGTACTTTGGGGACAATCTTTGGTATAAAGTGGGTCATTATATGCTGATGCCAATGAGAAAGGAGATGACAAGTCTCCTTGTATTAAAAGATATTAATTTTATCTTCCTCTCCTACTTACTGACTTTGAAAGTCTCGATAGAGGCAGAAGGGTCCCCGCCCCCTCCAGTTCAGGGATGCCACTGTCCCTTCTCATGCAGCTGATTTCCATCCTGGTGCAATCAATCTCATGAATGTCAAGTGTCACTGACAAGAGTGTTTGTGACTCAGTCATCCGGAGACATTTGAAGGGCTGGTGCAATGACTTGGATGGGAAAATAAACAGAAATAAAAAGCCCTCTAGTATGAAATTCCCCACAGCTGGAGTGGCCAGCCTAGAGCCCCAACTGAGACCCAGACAGCTCAGCCCTTTTTATCTGATGGTGACAGCAGATTCACTCAAGGTGAGAGGGAGGGGTGGCCAGGCCTGACTGGAGGTGGGGGGTCTGCTTCAGCATTAGCACCAGGATGGTAGACCAGGCCCCAAGGGGCTAGTGTTTATTCCTCCACCCTCCCCTTTCAACTTTCTGGACTGAATTTCCCACCAGGTTAAGCACCACACTTGTCTTCTTCCTTGGTGTTCCCCTTGTACCTACCACATGGATGTCTGACTTGTAAAGGACCTCACTGCACATCTAACAGTGGTGTCCTGACACATGCCTAAGTTCCCCAAGGGACTTACCAGATGTTTAGCATTAAAAGGCTTCTAATGATATTGTAGTCCCTGGGAGAAAAGGTGCTGTATCACTTTTATGTACATGCATCACTGGAAGTGAGAAATACCTACCTATAACTATTCCTTGGCTTCAGATAGCTAGCAGAAGAATGCATAGAGGAACACATGGGTAGAAAAGGACATAACCTCCCATTCACTTTAGTGTCTAGTTTTGTTTTATAATTCTGAATACTGTTCCTCCATCTTTTGTCTGTCCATCTTATCTTTTCAAGCTGGCTATGAAGTTCTTTTGGCTGGCCCATGCTACCTTCCAAATTATGTCTTGTCTAGGTTAACCATCATTCCTTAGGTATACCAACCTTCACCCAAGGTGAGAGGGGAAAGGGGGAATCTAGCTCACCTAGTATTTAGTCCTCTCCTCTCCTCTCCTCTCCTCTCCTCTCCTCTC
>PVJS01000790.1:0-115121 GCA_004027185.1 Glis glis
TATTTTGAAACCAGGTCTCACGAAGTTGCAGTGGGCCTCACTAAGTAGAGAGAGAGAGACAGGGAGAAAGAGAGAGAGAGAGAGAGAGAAAGAGAGAGAGAGCGCTGAGGCTGGCCGCGAACCTGGATCCTCCGGTCTCCGCCTCCCAAAGTACTGGGATTACAAGCGTGTGCCACCACGCCCGGCTCTCCTGTTTTTATAAGGACACCTGCCATTGGATTTAGGGCCCAGCCCCAGCCCCAGGAAGAGCTCCTCTGGACACCCGGGACGCATCACATCTGTGCTGCCTCTTGTCAGAGCACTGTCCCAGGCATGGGTACCCGGGCACCTGTTTGGGCAGATTGCCACTCAACCCGATACATGGGGCGGACACGGGGCCCAGACCCCAGGAGGCCTGTTGGACCCTAAGGCAGGGCAGCATGAGCCGGGTGTGGTGTTCATCAGAGTCCCTGCGGGTGACATTCTGGGTTGGTTCACAGATGTCATCGCGAGGTGTGACCGGACAGAGGTCCCCTTTCTCTTCCGACCTTGTACTTGCCTATCTTGAGGCTTGGAACATGTGTAGACAGGGCCCAGTTACCTGAGGACGTGGGCCAGATAAGGGAAAAGGTGGGCGTGCCCGCTCCTTCCGCGTCGTCGTTGGGCCAGTGACCTCCCTTCTCTGGATCTGGCCTCGTGTTGATCATGTAGTGTGTGTGTGGCATGGGGGTGGGGCAGTTTCTAGAAAAGATTACACCAGACCTAGATAAAGCTTAGACCCAAGCCTGGGCACACCGAGGCCACCAGCATCATCAACGCTATTGGCTCTATTATTGCTATTATCCAAGCGCAGGCATAATTACAGCTGTTTACAGTGCCTCTGTACCAGGTACTGGGGTGACCACAACACCTGGAATGCGGGACTGATTCACCCCATTTTCCGGTTGAGGACACTGAAGCTGAACATGGGGTGTTCAGCTAAGAAGGGCGAGGGCCTGGCTGGAATCTGAAGTCAGCTCTGACTCTAGACCTTTGCTTTGTGTCACCTGGTGGTGGTGAACACAGACCCTGGAGCCAGCTGGGGCTCAAACCCCAGTCCTGCTACCTGCTGTGTGCCCTGGGGCAAGGTGCTTGCCTTCTCTGTGCCTCATTGGAAATCCTCAGGGTGACCTTGAACAGGATTGTCACAGGGATCCAAGGAGTTACCCATGAAAAGGGTTCAGAATGGCAGCGGGCACAGACTGGTCACCAGGAAGTATCTGCTGCCCTTACTGTCCTGAAGGAGATGGGCCACCTGTCCCCGGCAGGGACATGACAGGTTAGCCACACAGCCTCCGCATGGTTTTTTTCCTCCCTTTCCTGGAGTCCGGGGGCAGGGACACCCTGCACCTTCTCCAGCCTGACCCGGGTCGCCCAGGCGCCCTGGGCACAGCTGGCAGCATCCGTGGCCTGTCTTCTCAGCATGTGCTGGGAGGCTATTTTTTACTGTGTTCTGCTGATTCTCCCGCCGGCTGCACTGTCTCCGTGCTGTGGCAGGGGCGGCCCCGCTAGAGGGAGTCTGGGGCCCCTCCATTTTGAAAGTGCAGCTGGCAAGGGATGGTGGGGAGCCCCCCCCCCCGCCTCTTCATAGTGGGGATCTGGCGGCCTCACCACCTCCTGGGAAGCAGCCCAGCCCCCGGCTTCTTTCCCCATTGAGAAATGAGGCGGCTGCTTTTCTTTGCTCCCACCCCATTGGGAACAGGGCCCTGAGCCCCACTCTTCTTCCATCTGAAGAAGTGGGTTGGCTTGGGGCGTGGGCACCCCCAGGGAGGTGGGGGCGAGCTTGCCCTGCAGCGTCCCCAGCCTTCCAAGAAAGGCCAGATGGAGGCTGGCGCTGGGTGGCCCAGCCTGCCCTTTGCAGTTCTTCACCAGAGAGGCCAGACTCCTCCCCAGGGGTGACCCCAGAGAAGGGAGGGACAGGGTCCTGTCACACCCAGGGAGACAGTGAGACCGCAGAATCCCCCTGGAGTGGATGCTCAGAAGGACTGCCCTCACCTGGGCACCTGGTCCAGGTGTGGCTTGGACCAGCAGCACCTCCCATCCCGGCCAGGCAGGCCACGGGCACCCCCAGAGGAGGGCTGGCTCCCCCTGGGAATGAATGGCTGCAGTGCCGGCTTCCAGAAACCACCGCCAAGCCACTAGGGCCAGTGGGAAAGGGGAAATCCATCCAACTCCCCATTCAGCCACATTAGGTAGACAACCGAGCCATTGAGCGGACGGCGGCGTGAGGCGGCACTGGGCACGGGGCGGGGGTTACACTCAGTGGTTTTGGCATCTGCTCGGTAGCTGTGGCCTAGACTCCCTCCCACAGTGGGTCTTGAATTGGCCTCCTCGACAAAGGCCCCCACACTGGAACCATCCCTAACCTCCTTGAAGATGTCCAGACTCAGGGCCAAAGGCTTGGCCGTCACCAGAATCTTAGAGCTGCCTCGTTCTCAGGGTGTGGTCCAGGCAATTAGGGTTTGGCTTGAGCATCTTAAGATAATTCGATGCAGGCATCCAAATGCATACTGGGGGAAATGTTTGCCTTAGACAGGGAAGCCCTAGCAGCCCGCTGGAGCTGCCCACCAGGGCCAGGGGCTTCTTGCCTCTGCTTCTTCTTCCTACTATCTGGTGCCCACAGCCAAGCCCTGGAGCTCACCCAGGTTTTTTGCCGGGCCTTTCCTCCTGCCATTATAGCCTGCCCCTGAGTGGCTGTCTCTAGGCACTCCAGCACCCAGGTCAGGCCCCCTGGAGCTCCAGACCCAGACCCTGTCCCCATCCTTGGAATCTAGGAGTGTCCTCCACAGATGGCTCCAGGAAGGAAGCTCCTGCGGGGATCTCTTCCCCGCTTTATCAGGGAAGGGGGGCACCGGCAGATTGGGGGAGTGTCCCTCCCTCTGTACCCTGCCTATGATTGGCCCATAATTACAGGTTTATTGCCTGCACAGCTATTGTGTAATGACATGTTTGCAAATTAATTTTTATGGCTCCTGCCATTAACATATACAGTAGAGGAAGGTTTAGTATTAATTACTACTGTTGTTCGTGTAATCCCGGAGAATTAAAAACCAATAAAAGAATGACAATAGAAACTGATAGTTTAGGGTCTTTTAAAAATAGTTTTATTCCTCCCTCCCCCAGTAGAATCGGAGGTTTTCCAAGCTTGTGAGGGGCTGGGGTGGGGGCAGCCACCCACCTACTCCCAGAGGGGCAGGATGCAGACGATAAGTGGATGATAAATGGGTGGGAGGAGAGAGCGAGAGAGCGGGGAACTGGAGGCCAAGCTGCACCCAGACCCCGCCGCCCCGGTGCCCCCCTCGCCAGGCTGCGGCGGGTGTAAGGAGCGCGCCGCACGCAGCCCCGGAAACAAAGGGCCGCGGCCGCCGAGGGCCCGGCGCGACCTCCCGGGTCAGCGCGGGGCGGAGCGGCCCGCTGCAGGCGGCGGCGAGGTCGGCTCCCAGCGGCTAGTTTCCTCCAGGTCGGAAGCCCTGGCGCTCTCCCCGGGGCCGGCGCGGAGGGGGCCCGGGGCCGGCGCGGAGGGGGCCCGGGGCCTGGGCTGCATGCACCCCGGGGGAAGGCACCGCCTGCGCGCAGCGCCCCAGCCGTTGGCGGCGCGGGGAGGAGCGCCACCCTCCCCGGCTGCGAGTGCTCCGCCCAGCCCATCTAAGATTTTCCTGGCGGGGGGTGGGGGGTTGGTGAGTGGCACCGAGGGGTCAGAAGGCACGCGGGGTCCTCCCCACCTCCTCCAGTTGGCCCTCCAGATCTTTCCTCTAGAGACTCGTATTCCGGGTTGAGCTGTCATCCGAAACCCCCGGCGTTTATCAGGGACCCTGGGATTGTCACTGGGGACCCCTGATTTACGCAGGGGTTGGAGAGTATGGCCGGAACCCAAGCCAGGCTTGACCGCGCCGCCCTGCCCTGCCCTGCTGTGCGTACCTGCGGGCTCAGGTCTCTTCCTGAAACCATAATTGTATATGGGGTCAAAAGGTGACCCCCTAGTGTCACCAAGTCGTGATTCCCAGCTGGTTGTGCCACCGAGGGGCCCTTCAGAAGGTAAAAGGGCTTGAAAATAAATTGTCACATCGAGAGCAGCTTTGCAGCGTGCACTTGGGGGAAGGAGGAGCACGGGTAAATGGATCCTGTCTCTTTAAAATCGCTGGGCTGGACAATGAGCGCACAGGATGTGGTTTGGCGGCAGGGTTTTTTCCCCTTCGATTTGGGGAATTATCACATGGGGCCTTCTTGAGCTGGTGTGAAAGAGAGGCGGCGTGGGGAGGAGAGATACAGGCTCCACGCTCTCTCACACACGCTCTGTGCAGTTGATCGGTTTCTTAAACCAAATTAGCCGGGGCTCTCGTTACTATGGTGCAGCCGGGGTTTGCAGAATCCCGGTAATAGCATTTATTAGGTCTATTTGCCTGGAAGCATGCCTTCCCGGATCTGATAATGCACCAGTGCAGGGAGAGTGTGGGAGATGGTATCAAGCATTTGATTACACTTGCAACAGGGATTTTTAAGGAGTAGGGTGAGGAGGAGAGAGGAAAAGAAAGGAGGGGATCCAAGCTCGCCCTGGGAGCTCACTGGGGCTGCCTGCGTGTGTGTTTCCGCAGCCCGGCGTGGGCTTCACAAAAGGCGACCGCAGCCCCGGGCCACGGCCGGGGGATCCTCCTCCCGGTGCGGGCGGAGGGTGAACTCCAGCTCCCGCAGCTGTCAGACGTGGGTGGGGAGGGCGGGCGGGCAGCCAGAGCGCAGAGTTGGGTAGCCGGAGGGGGGACCGGCGGCGCCCGCAGTTGCCCAGTTTGCAAACGCCCGCCTTGGGGGCGGAGGGCAGCACCCGCCCCGGGGGCTCTCTGTGCTCAGATCCCGACCTCCTGGACCTGCGGCCCGGCTGGTTGGTCGCGGCGCGGAGGGAAGCTCGCAAGTCAAACTATTATTATCGCCCCGCGAATCCTGGGGCTCCTGGAGATGCGGCGTAGAGACGGAAGGAGCCGCTGCCGCTGCCGCCGCCGCCTGCAGCCGCCCGCCGCTGCGCCCCTACCCTTTCGCTTTCATTAGGGGAGACAAATCTGCTGTCAGGCAGCCAGCTTTCCAATTTACCGATAATGATTCTCGCATGAAAATTGATCGAGGGGCTCTCCACCGCCGCGCGCGCGCGCTCTCGCCTCCCCGCTCGGCTCCTGTTCCTGCGGCCGGGGCTGAGCCCCCGCGAGTTCTTCCTCCTCCTCCCTCCTCCTTCTCCTCCTCCTCCTCTTCCCTCCTCCTCCTCCTCCCCCCACCCCCTCTGTCTGAGTCAGTGGTGGGACGCCCGGCCAGGGAGATAACCAAAAAGGGGGGTGGTGGTGCTGCTGCTGGCGAGGGGGAGGGGCGCCGGCCCTCGGCCTGCCCGGGACGAGTTTGCGGTCCCGGCCTCTTTTATTTACGAGGCGCTATCGCCCCCTCGGTACTTCTTGGCTGTTTGGGTATTAATTTTCTCCTCTCTCCTCTCCCCTCTCCCGCGCGCCCCCTCCTCCTCCTCCTCCTCCTCTCCTCCACCCCCTCCTCACCCAGTAGCTAAGGGGAAACGAAAACAAAGCCGATTTCTCCTTGGCAACAAGAGATACCCCCTCCCGCCGCCCCCTTCCTCTTCCCTCCGGGTTCTGAACGAGAAACCCTGTTGGAAACAGGTCTCTTGACCCTCGCCCTTGACATTCAAATGGCTGAATGGAGGAGAGATTGCTACTCGCGCGTCTGGGGGTTGCTTTCTCTCTCCTCCCCTCTTCCCTCCGCTCTCTTTTTCTTTCCAATGAGTAATCCCTGAAGATCTTCACCCCCCAATTTCATCACCCTCACCTCCCCCCTTTATTTTTTCTCTCGCTCCTCCGAGCTCTCCCGCCCGCTTCCCCTCCCTTTTTTTTTTTTTTTATTTGCATCTCAAGTCCAAAAGGCAGAAAATACGCACGCGGCGAAGACACCGGGCCGCCGCGGAGGCTCCGGCCCCGTCCCCGTCCCCGTCCTCGGTCGCCAGTCACCTCATTGTGGATCTACCAGGGCCAAGGTGGCCGGAACTGCCCAGTGCCCGGGCGCTGGCCGGAGAGAGAGTCTTATCATCATCTTGGGGTGCGGGGGGGGGACTGTTTTATTTTTCCTCCTCCTCCTCCTCCTCCCGTCGCTCTCGGGATCGCTCTTTTTTTTTTTTTTGCCTTTATTTTATTGTTTTGGACGTTTGGGAGCGCCGTGGCTTGGACGGTGCTTTGGGTCCCATTGCTGGGATTTTTCCTATTTTTCGTTTCCTTCTCCGTCCCTCTCTGGCCACTATGGAATTCTAATCTGAATCATGTTTGGATTGAAGCCGCCTCTGTATTACTTACCAGGTAAGCGAGCCGTGCGCCTCCCCCGTCCCGCGCGGCGCCGGTGCGCCCCGGGTCCCTCCCCGGCCGCCCCCGGCCCCGGCGCCCGGCCTGGGTCAGCGGGGCGCGGTGGGCGCGGGGTGCACGGGGTGCTTGGGGTGCACGGGGTGCGCGGGAAGCCCGCCGCCCCGCCGGTGCGCATCTCGCTCCTTTTGTCTGCCCGGAGCCGGTGCGCCGTGGCCGTGGCGGCGGCGACGCTCGGGGAGGGGGCCGGGCTGTGCGCCTCCCGGGGAGAATTAGGCGCGGGGTGTGAAGTTACTTTCCCGCGGGCCGGCCGCGGGGCGGGCGTCGACCCCAGCCCCCCGCTGCAGCGCGATCGGGTCCCCGCGGCGCCCGCGCCCCCTCCGCCGGGATTCCCTGGAAGGGTTTGTTCGGCGGGGCCGGGGAGGGGGCCGGGGCGCCGAGGGCACCGCTTCCTGTTTCCTCCACCCTCCTGCGCGCTGACAGCCGCCCGCCCTGCAACTTTCTGTTTCGGGGCCAGTCGCGTTTGCAGCCTGGAGGGGCGGCGAGGCCCGGGGGGCGACCGCGGGAGGTGGGGGAGCCCCTCCTGAGTTGGCCTGGTTTGGACCTCGAGCCCTTCAAAACACTTGAGTGTAAGCTCAAGGGAAGCAGGGAGCCCGAGTGTCTGGCCCCGAGGGAGGGAGGGAGGTGGGTGCGGGCAGCGAACCGGCCCCGCCGCCCCTCCCCCTCCAGCGCCCCCGGGGTCGGGAGCGCCTCCTGGGCGCCCCAGGTGGGGCCACGTGACCGCAGGTCGCCGAGGCTGTGCGTGTGGCCGCTTGTTCGAGGAATGAGCTGTGTTTTTATTTACCTCCCTCCTCTTTGCGCAGTGACGGCTCAGTTGCTATGAAGTTGGGGTGCCCACGGGGGATGCGGAGATGTTGGGGTGCCCTCGGGAGGAGAGGGGAAGTTCCTGGCCTTCTCCTTTTCTGCAGAGAGGCGGCCCCGCAGGTTCATTTCTGAATTGTTTTGCTGGGGAGATGTGCACGTGGCTGGGGGTTGGGTTTTGTGTTTTGCCCACTGTGTTCAGAGGATCCTGTCACTTTTGCCAGCCTCCCGCCGCCCTGGAGCCCCTGGAAGACCGTGTGGGGACGGGGAAGGGCCTGGCCAGCGCCCAGCTCTCATGGAGGTGGCCCTGGATGCCCTGAGACTCGCAAACGTTGTCATCAAGTTAATAGAGCAGGGCGAAGGGGCACCCGAGAGCCCAGCCAACAAAAAAAATAACCAAGTGAAAAGACTTCCCCTGTAGGACATCGGTCATTACTCTTTTTCCAGTCTCTTTGTGGCTGTTTTGGGTTCCCGGTCCTTCTCAGTAACTGACCAGGTCTGTTACCTGCTGGTGTCTTCACTATTTTTATAGTCAGGGTCTCCATTTCATTCTTGGTGTGTGTGTGTGTGTGTGTGTGAGTGTGTGTGTGTGTGTGTGTGTGTGTGTCTGTCTTCCTTTCCACTGCCTGAAATGCAAATCAGCCACCTCACTAGACTTCCCCCCCTCCTTCTGCACTTTAGCAGAGCCAACCAAAATTAGAACTGGGAACCTCCAGCTTCCTGGAGGTCGGTGTTCTGCATAAGGACAGAGCCCTCTGCAGCTGGACGCCCCCCTCCCCCAGCAAGACAGGTGTTGCTTGAGAGCTGGTGCCCAGCGGACTCCCCCAGGGACCTCAGCTTGAGATGCAGTGTTCTTGTGGGCATCCCTGGATGACACTGGGGACCGCAGGGAGAGCTCCCCTCCCCTCCCCGGCGCCTCCAGACGCTCAGGAGGAGCTTGCTGCAGGAATGCTTCTTCGTAAGTGCAGACGTCTTGGAAGCACAGGTGTTTGTAATCTGCACCCCACTTCACCTGCCATTGGTGGCTGCTGGTGCATATTTATTCATCAGGTGACCGATTTTCTATTTACACTGGGAGCCTCAGAAAGAAGAGGAGGAAGTGTCAGGCTAGGAAATTCAAAGCAATTAGGGAAAATCAGGCCTGGCTGTGATAAAGCCTGCAGCAGGCTGGGGCTGGCAGCAGGGAAAATTCTCCCACCCTGCCCTGCACCCCACCCTGCCCTGCACCCCACCCTGCCCTGCACCCCGGGGAGACGAGTGTTCTCAGCCAGCAGGTGAAGATGTTTCTCCCTCTCAAGTTTGTCATTTTAAAACGTCTCTACTGGGGTTTGCACCCTACTGCCAGTCTACTATTCAGGGTGGGGCCTTAACAGGGAAGAACAGGGCCAGGTTGGTTCCCCTGGGCTACAGTCCAGTCCTAGAGTCGTGGGGTGACAGTCACAGCCCCAGCCTAGTCCTTTGAGCTGCAGTGTTTTGTACACCCCTCCTCTGCCCCCTCCCCCGAGATAGGTGCGGGCGCCTGCCCATTCCACAGACGAGCAATGTGAGGCCCAGAGGGGCTTAGCCATTGCCCTGCTTGGAAGCGGCGGAGCTGGAACCTGACGCGGCCGCTGCCCACCCCTGCCTGCCAGAGTGGGTGGGGAACGAGGGGTGCGGTGGGCATCCAGGTCTGCTGTGGTCTGTGGCCTGAGATGAGAGGCAGAGCCCAGGCCCCAGAGGCGGGACACCCAACTGAGTTCTGTCCCTGAAGCCATCTCCCATGGAGGTGTCTGTAACCACCAGGAGCGAGGGCCCAGAACCTGCCCATCCGGCCCTTGCCCCGGGGGCTGTCAGGTTGGCTCCGGGACTGGCAACTCCTGCTTGACAGGCAGGAAGGCGGAGGGAGGCCCGCCTCGGGCCTGGACTCCGGCTCTGCCCTCCCAAGCTGCCACTGTGGCAGGTGACGGAAGCCCCCCTCAGGTTTTCCTTTTGTGACCCGGGATCCACCGTCCACCGTGGCGTCTCCCTCAGTGCCCCAGTTGCCAGGGGTGCAGTCCATGGCCAGTTGTAAATAAAGTTTTATTGGCACGCAGCCACGCCCGTTCTTTTATGTCTCCTCTCTGGCAGCTTTCACACTGTGATGGTAAAGTTGAGTGTTGCAACAGACCATATGGGCGGGCGGGCGGGCGGACAGACGGGCTTGAAGTATTTACTACTGATCCTGTGCAGAGACCCCTACAGGGATGAGCGGATCCTCCCCTTCAGCCTGAGGACGGTGCCCGGAATGAAGTTAACGTCTAAGGAGTGATCGCTAGAGTGCTTATCATTGGGTTGCTATTACTATTATCAAAATGCAATTGCTCGATGAACATCAGAGCTTCTTAGTGGCCGTGCAGAGACTTGAACTTGGGTCTTTGGACCGGGCCTCCGTGGCCACCACATGTAGCGTCTTGCCTCTTCCTGCTCTTTTACTGGCTAGGGGGGAGTGGTCCATTCAGGATGCTCTAGATGCCAGGAGAGCCTTCCCACGGGGAGGGTGGCCGGCACCCCAGCAGGGGTCCTTTCTCACCCTTTCCTTCTGTGTGGATGTGGACCCGCTCACCCCCTTTCCTGAGCCCCACCGAGACTTTGAGCTCCACGCAGGTGGGGACTGTGTGTCTCCTTTGTCCTGGGCCCAATGCCAGGCCAATAATAACAGTCATAAAATTTTTTAAAAAATAATAACAAGGAGAAGGAAAAGGCCGCAGCCGCTCCTTACACGGTGCCCGTTCTGGGCCAGAAATGGTGCTAATTTACGCCTGCCTCGGAACAACTCGGGGAGGTCCGGCTACTCCTGTCCCACTTGACAGCCAAGGAAACTGAGGAACCGAGAGGTTGCGGTCACAGGAGCACTAAATGGCCCAGCCGGGCTGTGACCCCAGGCAGCCTGGCTCCAGAGTCTTTGCTTCATAAATATTTGTCGAGCATGTGAGGGAGGGAGCTGGCCCTGGGTATTGGTGGTGGCGCCCTCCTGTCCCCCTTATCTTGTTCCTGGTGTTCCCAGAGGGAGGGACTCCTTAGCCCTCAGCTGACCCACCCACGCTGAACTCTCCCTGACCCCAGCCTCCTCTCTGGAGTCCCTGTGCACTGACAGGAAGGATGCTCCGACCCTCCCAGAGGAAACTGAGGCCTGGAGTAGGCCCGGCCTTGGCCCCCAGCCCAGTAGCCTGCTGGGGCTACTCTTGTCCCTGCCCCCGGAGGCCACAGCGAGTTGTGGGCCTGGCCTGGTCCCCTCTGGGAACACTTGGAGGGGCTTGTAATAAACTGGGGCTTTCCCTGCCAAGAGTAATTGAAAAGTAAAGTTAGGCCCTGGTGGCCCATAGGGAGCCACCTAGATTTTATCTACCCCGCTCCCACGGCTTCCAGAAAGTGCTGCTGGATGTAGGACTCTTCCCTGGGCCCACCTGGGGTGGGGGAAGTGTCTGGGTGTGAGGCCAGGCCAGAACCGGGGGCCTCCAGTGGGTACTGGCTCCTGAGCTGAAGCTGGGGTGGGGGGTCCCCCACAACTGCAACCTTGATAGCTGGTGCCCAGTTTCTGGCTGGTCCCAGGAAGCTGTCATAAACTGTCCCAGAGCTCTGGGCCTGGCCGGGAATCACCCCAGACCTTCTCTGGGGCAGCTTGATAAAAGGAAACCGTTGCTATTTTCCTTGTGATTGAGAAAGCTGCTTACTTACAGCTCAGAAACTCAGCGGGGACAGGCATTTTGCCTCCCATCTAGCACTTTCCAGGCAGTCGCCAATTAATGTTGATACCCCTGAGAAATGGGGAGGGGCCGCCACGTTTCCATCTGTCGGCTGGGAAAGCCGGGGGCCCTTTTGTCCCAGCTGCGGCCCAGCCCTTCGGAGGGGCCTGGTCTGGTTCCCTCCCCTGCTCAATTTGGTTCTCATTAAGGCTTTTGCCTGCTTCAGGGTGGTGTTGTTCTACGCCATGGGTGGGAATCCGATAGGGCCCGGCTGGAAGCTTCTGGTTTCTTATCTCCCTGACTCTGGAGGTGGGGGGGAAGGCTTTGTGCCCTTGGACCAAATGGTCCTTCTGGCCCCGATTGACCCGGCTGGTGGGGTGGGGATGCCTGCCTTCCCACTGGAGAAGGTGAAAGTTTGCTGCACAGTCCAGTGCGCTGTGTCACCTGTCTTTCCCAGGACATAGACACCCCTCACCCTCCAGTGTCAAGTGCAATTCCGTCATCTGGTCTACCCTGGTGTCGTGCAGCTAAGGAAACAGGTCAGGGGAAATTGCAGGGCCTGTCGCCTCCAGTTCTTCTCCTTGGTGAGATTGGGTTGGTAGATGTGGCCTGTTGGACGAGGGCACGTTCTCTCATATTCTGCAGGGGGAAAAAAAATTGAATTTCATAAGCCCGAAAATGGCCTTTCCAATAGGACAGTGGAGTCAGGCGTGGTGGCACACGCCTGTAATCCCAGTACTTGGGAGGCTGAGACAGGAGGATCCCAGGTTCGAGGACAGCCTTAGTAATTTAGCAAGACTCTCAGCAACTTAGCAAGACCCTGTTTCAAAACAAAAAATTAAAGAGACGAAAAAGGACGCCAGGCATGGTGGCGCATGCTTCTAATCCCAGTACTTGGGAAGCTGAGACAGGAGGATTGCAGGTTCGTGGCCAGCGTCAGCTACTTAGTGAGGCCCTCCATACTTGAGTGAGACCCTGTTTCGAAATAAAGAATAAAAAATAGGGCTGGGGGTATAACTCAGAGGCAGAATTCCCCTGGGTTCAATCCCCAGTACCGCAAAAAAAATTTTTAAAAAATAAAAAGGGCTGGGGGTATAGCTTGGAGGTAGAATGCTTCTGAGTTCAATCTCCAGTACCACCAAAAAAAATAAAAAAATAAAAAGAGGGACCGTGAAGCCCCTCTTAGGAGCCCCTCCTGCCCATACTTGGAATGGTCTCTCCTTGGTGGTCCGGCTACACCATTAGCAGAACCCAGCAGAACTGGGGAAGCCACGGGGGGGGGTGCCTTAGAAGGGAAGAGGGAATTTGGGGGTGAGGGGATAAAAATAGACATGGTGTTCTTTTTTTTTAAGAGCCCCATATAGATTTAAAGTCCTTTTGTTAATTTAGGAACATAAAACTGTGTGATGTATAGCTTGGTGTGCTCGTAAAATTACTAAGTGTGGCATATTTAGAGCCGGGGAAGCTTGGGGTAAAAGGGAAAAAGAAATCGGTGAGAATTTTTTATAAGTCTTTGGGGGGAAATGTGTTTTTCCGGCTCCCCCTTCCACATGCCAGGCCCCCCACGGCTGTTGGCCTGATAGTTACCCTCATAGTTACTCTCTGGCTGTACTAGGGGCCCCTGGGTGGTTGGTGGGGGTTGGCTGGGGTCCAGGGGAGCATGGCCCAGATCCCGCCCCACCCCCAGCTCTGGCCCCGAGCCCCCCCCCCCCCGCCGGAAGTCCTCGCCCTGCAGGGTCAGCACCCTGTCTCCCTCCTGCCCCGCCTGCAGCAAGACAGGAAGCGCCCTCTGACCAGGCCTGGCCCGCCGCCCAGTGGGCATATGGCCACTTGCTTCATGGCCTGCGGGGTCAGGAAGTCAGGGAACGTTGGACGTGGGTGGGACCTCAGAGGTCAGCCGGCAACCCCTCCTCCCCTTCTCTGGATTTGGTTGTCTCTGGGGTCCCCTCCTGACAGCCAGCTCGGGCTGGGCACGTGCAGGCCTGCCCTGGTCCGACCCACTGGGGTTGTTAGAATGTGACTTTCACACGGAGCGCGTGTGTTTGACCCAGTTCTGCTCTCTGGGGACACAGAACAAGTCTGTCTCTCCTGAGCCTCATTCCATCAGCCCTACCTGAGCCGGGCAGGGCCCGCGCCACAGGTGCACTGGTCTACCAGGAGGAGCTGCCAGGGAGGTCTGTGTCATATCCTTAAGTGACTTCTGGAACAAATAGAGAGAGGGATGAGCAAAGGGCGTGCTCTAGAACCTCCCAGAGTGTCCTGAGGGGAAAGCCAGGAGGGCTCCCAGGAGCAGGTGGCACTGGAGGCTGGCTCTGGGAGTGTGGAGCTTGGTGGGGGGTATTGAGGCTGGGTGGAAGGAGGCTGGAACCAGGAGGCAGGGACAGAAGGCACTTTCAATCCTCGGCCGGCGTGCTGAGAGCCTGTCCGGCTGTCCTGCCCTCAGTGTGGCGGGGCATGGACTGAGCGATCGGGGTGACAGGCGTGAAGGATTCTCTGGACACGCAGAGGAGGCAGACATCTGGTTTTAGGGGGTGTGAGTCCAAGTAGGGGTGCTTAGCTGGACTTTGTGCTCCGGGAGCCCCTGCACTGGTAGCACGTGGCCAGAAGACCAGCACCCTGCCCTGCTCAGACCTGCTCCCTCTAGTGGCAGGGCTGTGGAGATCGGGCATCCTTAAGGAGACCTGAGGACCCTCCTAGGGGACGTGCGCACTGCAGAGCCCCTTCCAGAAGCCAAGAGACTGCACCCTGGGACTCGGAGGAGCCCGCTGAGTGCCACTCTGTGCAGGACTGTGGTGCCCAGACGCTCTGGGGTCTCTGTCCCCTTCTGCCCCATGCAGTGTGTGCACCAAGCATCCCCGTCTGCCACACGCTGGGGGAGGGGCATTAGGACCAGTCCCTGCCCTCAGGGCGGGGGGCAGATGGCCCGTAGGTCCTGCCTGCTGGGAAGGGGGTAAGTGGTTTCTGTGAGCCTCCCAGAAAGGGCCGGAAGGAGCGCTGCTGGGGGAGGAGAATTTGTCCAGGGAGGGGGCAAATGACGTGGGAAGCAAAGTGAGAGGGGGCTTGGAACCATGTTTTGGAGGGTCTTAATAGCCATACAGTGACACGGGGACCTGATTCTGTTTCACGTAGATAGGATCCATTTTTTTTTAATGTGTGCTGGCGGTTGAACCCAGAGACGTTCAACCTCTGAGCTCTACACACACACACACACACACACACACACACACACTCACTCTCTCTCTCTCTCTCTCTCTCTCTCTCTCTCCCCCTCTCTCTCTCTCTCTCTCTCTCTCTCTCTCTCTCTCTCCCCCAGCCCTATTTTATTTTTCATTTTGAAACAGGGTCTCACTAAGTTGCTGAAAGCCTCACTAAGTTACTGAGGGTGGCTTGGAACCTGCGATCCTCCTGTCTCAGCCTCCAAGTACTGGGATTACAAGCGTGTGCCACCATACCCAGCTGGGATCCAGGGTTTTTTTTCTTTTTTTGTATTGGAGATTGAACCCAGGGGCATTCTACCTCCAGACCACACCCCCAGCCCTATTTTTTTATTCTTTATTTTGAAACAGGGTCTCACTAGATTGCAGAGGGCCTCACTAAGTAGCTGAGGCTGGCCGCGAACCTGTGATCTTCCTGTCTCAGCCACCCAAGTACTGGGATTACAAGCATGCGCCACCACGCCCGGCTAGAATCCAGGGTTTTGAAGCAACCAGTGCTTCTACTTACCCAACCTGTGTTTCCATGTGCCAGGCCCGTGGAGCCATGGCTGAGAGGCCCCGAAGGACTGCACCCTCATGGGGGAGAAGTGTTCTGGGATGCAAGTCCAGGGGAGAAATAATGGAGCATGCAGGGAGCCCAAGTGTGGATGGAGGCTGATTTTACAGGGTGGCCAGAGATCAGAAAAAATAAAGGACGGTGTTAGTCCTGCTGAGGTCCTCGGGGACGTGCCCAAGCCGAGGGCTGAGCATGCGCAAAGGCCCAGAGACCCCCGGATGCCCATGCGGCCAGAGGGTGTGAGTGCGATGAGGCGGGAGCTTCTGCATGCTCTTCTGCCCACCGGGCTGCCAGTCCAGCCTGTCTCGTCGGAGGACAGCTGGGGACCCTGGCTTTAGGTGACTGCCATGGCCCAGGTCAGAGGACAGGTGGCCCCCTGACTGGTTGCACTGTGGAGATGAGAGGCGGGGTCTGCGAGGAAGCACACCCGCGCATCTCTGCTGGTGGCCGTGGGACTGCACCTCTGAAGACTGGAGGCTGAGTGGAGGCTGACCTCCACTGTCCTGGAGGTCGAGTTCCCGTTCAGTGCCCACAGCAGTCCCCAGAGACCTCCTGAGACAGAAAAATGGTGGGTGGGGCGGGCAGCCTGTGTTCACAAGCTCTCCGGGGGGCTTTCCGTGCCTGCCCAAGTGTGAGACTGGTCCGACCCTTTTGCCTCCCGCAGGTGGGGACTCACAGGGTGTCCTTGCGGGGTATGTCGCCAGGTCTGCAACACTTCCTGAGCACAGAGACTCTGGGGCCAGGTTACCAGGTTCCCTCCTGCCTCTGCTTCCGGGCTGTGTGGTTCTGGGCAGGTGACTGCCCTCTCTGGGCCTCCGTCTCCTTGTCTTTTAAACGGGGCTAGTAGCGGTGCCTGCCTCCCGGGGGTCGTGGGGCGCACGTGTGGAGAGTTAATGGTGGGGAGCCGGGCCAAGTGCCGCAGAACCATTAGCTGTAATTACTGTCGGGGTTAATACTTCCCAGCTGTGACTCCGCGCTGCCCATGTCTCTGATTCCAGACTGCTGTCAGAGAAGGGCCCCTCCCTGGCGAGTTGCCCCCAGCAGAGGACGTTGGTCATGGGCCCCCACGTCAGGGAGGGGCTGCCGAGGATCTCAGGCTCCTGAAATGGCCGTCCCAAGGTGGCAGCCCTAGATTAGCACAGGAGGGTGGAAGCCGCCATGTCCTGGCCCCTCCTTGTCAGCAGAGTTGGACAGACCCTCTTTGAGTGGAGGACCTCATTGTCGGGGGACCTCTTCCTCCACCCCGGCCCCCCTGGCGGACTGCAGCGTCACCAGCAAGTGACCCGGCCCCAGGCAGCCGGTGTCTTGTCTCAGGCCAGGGCCCTCTTTGAACAGGTCCCGCCACCGCCACCCCATGTCATCTTGTCCTGTAATTCAGTTAGGATTAGCTCCCAGACCTCCTCGCAGGCCTGCTTCTGTTGTCTTGGTAACTGTGTCAACCGGTTGCCGGTTTCCGTGATTATCTGACAAGAGGAAGGGGGGCCGCAGGGGACATAAAAGAAGGGGAGGGGGAGATAATGCTTGGGTCTTAATGGAGCTCACTGCGAGGGGCCTGGGGGGTGCCAGGCTCAGGGCTGCAGCTGCCTGGGGGTTCACACCGGCTTCCTGCCGCTCTGGGAACCTGTCAAGAGTAGCAGCTCCTTTATCTTAGATCCAAGGGGCCCAGGGACAAGGTGTCACTCCTGCCCTGTGGGGAAGTTTCACTCTTTTACCACTAACCCCAAGACACCAGACACCAACCGGCGCCTGGGTGAACAGGTCACATGAACAGTTAGGGGCTGGCGGTGGGTGTCTGGGGACCAGAGAGCTCCTCGGAGGGAGGGAGGGAGGGAGGGAGGGAGGGTGACTTAGTGAGTATGTGCACGGTCATAAGACCACTGTGGTTTGTCCTGCTCACAGATGCCATGGGTCAGGAGTTCCCAAGGGGCCTGGCACGCAGGCTGGGAAACTGGAAGGTGAGAGGTTTGCCCTCTGGAGACCTCTGAAGGGTGGTCGCGGATGCATGCTGTTGGGGGGGCCTCTGGGTACCCTGGCGGGGTACGACCGCAGGGCTCTCGCTCACCAGGAGGAAGCTGGCGCCTGGGGGGGGGGGTCACAGTGGCACCCAGCACTTTCTTTTGGTTAGTAGAGGGCCATGCCCACCCAGATTCAGCTGGATTGGAATGTAGCCCTCGATGGGGGAGTGGAAACCTTCTAGAAGTGCATGTGGGATGGGAGATGTCCGTGTTGCCTCTTGGGAGATGCACAGACCACCCATGCATTCTCCATGAAGTCCCCTTTCCAGGTAGGCCTGGCCTGACCTCCACCTGGGTCAGCTCTGGGGTTTCTGGAAGGTGCGTGTTGTGGTCTCGGAGCAGAGGCCTTGGCTCCCTGATGGCTCCCAGGATCAGGTTTACCAGCCCCCTGAAAACAACAGGGGCGTCGAGTCTGAAAACACGGTGTTCTTGTCCCAGGAAGACCAGCCCCTCCCCAGGGTCAGTGGGAAGTCCTGAGTTCCTTTTGGGGAGCTACTAATGAGCCATGTCTGATTTTATGAACCTCCTCGGTAAATTATTAATTTGGGCCAGAAATGAAAGCGTGGAACCGGATAGGCTCATGAATATTCATCGTCGACTTCGGCACGGGGTTGAGCAGTGGCCGGAGCAGCAGCCAGGCTCGTGACCCAGATTCACCAGTCCCCGGCAGGCCGCGCTTCTGGGGAAGCTCCGCCACACCCCCTCGGTTTCTTGATCTGTAGGTGGGGCCCATGACTCACGCCCCAGGCACATAGCTGCTGTCAGAGCCGGGCGCAGGCTGCAGGGACACCCCCAAGTTCACGGTCGTGGGCAGAGCCCCGTCAGCAGTCAGCACCAGAAGCCTTGCCTCTCTGCCTCCGCTCCTGCCCAGAGCCCCCCGGGGGTTCGTGCTGGGTCCCCTTAGCAGAGCTACTCCATGTTTCTGGAACATGGTCATGGCTGGGGCAATTGGGGTCACCTTCCAGGTGGTGCACAACAGGGCCCTGCCCCGTACTCGAACCCGCCGGAAGTGCTGAGCAGTCCCGAGCAGTCCTGAGCTGGCCATTCCTGGACCTCCTGCTGGGAACCTTGCCCCCTTCCAGGCCCAGCTGCATCCCGCCTGACTCTCGCCCCACCTCACTACGCACCCCACTCTGACCTCAAAGTCTGGAAACCTCAGGACTCACGCCTATTAGGACAGGTCACTCTGACCTCTTGACCCCGTTGTACCATAAGTGTTAGGGATCCGCCATTCTAGGTCTCCTTTTGTATTTTATTTTTTTGGTACAACTGGGTATGGAATCGAAGCCAGGGGCATTCTACCTCCAAGCTATACCCCCAGCCCTTTTTCTTTGGTTTTTTGTTTTGTTTTGATTTGTTTTTGAAACAGAGTCTCGCTAGGTTGCTGAGAGTCTTGCTAAGTTGCCAAGGCAGGCCTCAAACCTGCAATCCTCCTGTCTCAGCCTCCCAAGTACTGGGATTACAGGCGTGGGCCATGATGCCCGGCTGTGGGTCTTTTCTTATGAGGGAGTGTGTGCGCCTAGAAGCCGGGGATTTTGGATCCCAGCTCTGCGGTTTACTCATTGCGAGAGCTTGGACTAGGTCCTTCAAGTCTCCGTGCCTCAGTTTCCTCGGGTGTACACATCGAGGACATTTCCCAAGGTTTCTGTGAGAACAAGAAGGGTTTGTGCATCCCAAGTCCTTGGCACAGAGTCCAGGCTCTCCGTGTCCCTCTGTGTTGGTATTTTTGTTCCTGTGGTTGTCATCGTATTCCTAGGAATCCCATCTCCCAGCTACAGCTGCAGGGCAGGAGCTCGGGGCCTCCCCCGCTAGTGCCAGCGCACAGGGTCCTTTGCTGGTGACAGCATCTTGTGTTCACATTGGCTTTCAGGGCACTGGTCGCGTTGCCTCGGCTGTGTGCCCTGGGGACGTCCCTGGAGCCCCGGGGAGCCCGGGTGGCTTTGCACCTGCCCTCAGCCTGGACAGGCCCCTTTAATTGCAGCCCCTGGGGAAGGGCTCTGCATGGAGCTGAGGCCACTTCCTGCCTCGGCCCTGGAGGGTGGAGACTGGGGGGGCCGTGAGGTTTCTAGCAGCTTCCGGGGTTAGAGCCCAGACGTGAACTGTGGCCCGGGGTCCCCAGGCTGTGCTGGGCCTCTTCTTGCAGCCAGCTCTCCAGAGAAGCCGCAGGCCTGTGCTGGGGCCTCGTCCAGGGCGAGGAGCTTGGGGCGGCCTAGGCACTTGGTCAGGGTTGGCCTTCAAGGGCGTTGGTGTTGGGGGAAATCCGCAGAGCCCAGAGCCTACCAGAGGTGTGCGACCTCTCTTTTGCATGTGCACGCGCGCGTGTGTGTGTGTGTGTGTGTGTGTGTGTGTGTTATAGGGGATTGAACCCAGGGGTTCTCTATCTCTGAGCTACACCTGCAGCTCTTTTTTTTTTTTTTTTGCAGTACTGGGGATTGAACCCAGCTGCGTTCTACCTCCGAGCTCCACCCCCAGTCCTATTTTTTATTCTTTATTTTGAAACAGGGTCTCGCTAAGTTGCGGAGGGCCTCACTAAGTAGCTGAGGCTGGCCGCGAACCCGGATCCTCCGGTCTCAGCCTCCCAAGTACTGGGATGACAACCGTGTGCCACCACGCCCGGCTTTACCTGCAACTCTTTTTATATATTTTTTTTTAATTTTGAAACAGGGTCTCCCTAAGTTACTGCCCGCTGGCCTCAAATTTACTATCTTCCTGTCTCAGCCTCCCAATACTGGGATTCCAAGCGAGCACCGCCACCTCTGGCCGCGACCTCGCTCTTGACCCTCCTCTGCAAGCCATTCTCCCGGGGCCTTGGGGGTCCTGCAGGTGGCCGCCGGTGGCTGTTTGAGAACCACTGCCCACGGTGCAGCGAAGCCGGGGCGGTCAGGCTGGCTGGCAGAGGGGGTCATGAGAAGCACGCGAGGTTTTATTTGGCTTTTGGAAACCTATAACTCCACCTGCCTGGCTTCTCATCCTGGTTCTGATATCTGCCTTTGACTCAGGGCTCTGTCACCTCCCAGGAGCTCAGGCGTGGAGAGAGGCGGCAGCCGGCAGGTCAGACCGGTGGGGTGAGCCGAGCGGGAGGAACAGAAAACAACCATAAAGCAGCCTGCAACCAACGCCGTCTTCTTTGCCCTGGTTGGGAAAGAGACGTTGCCTGCGTGCGCCCGAAGCTGCCGGGGCAGCCCTGAGCACCTGCTGCGAGCCAGGCCCGGAGGGCGGGGGAGGGCTGGAAGTAAGGCAGAGGTCCTCCCTGCCAGGCCCTGCTGGCCACTGTAGGACAGCAGGGCTCGGCCTTTGGGGTGTGCGTGACTCAGGCGCTACATCAGGCACTGGAGTTCCCATTGGCTGGAGCAATCTGGGAGGACTTCATGCAGGAGATGGTGCCTAAAGAGGATGCTGGTGAGTTAGTGAGTTCTGAAAGGGGGCCTGTAAAGAGGAGAGAGGTGTCCCTTCTGGTGTCACCAACCATCCAACGCCCTTGAAGAACCCCAGATCTTATTAAAGGACAGGTTCTGATTCGGTGGGTCCAAGAGGGCCCAGGCTCTGCTTTTCCAAGAAACCAAATGGGGACTTTCTGTCCCCCGGTCCTTGGAGCCAGGTACGTCCTTCAAGTCCCAGGGCCCCAGTGCACCGAGCCACGGGCCACACTTGAGCCCAGACTGGGCCTGTGCTGCCTGACACCTCGGCCACGTGTGACTGTCGTAACTTAAAATGAATTAAAATGAAATGAAGGCAAAACCTGGATTCTGTGGCGATACAGACTCCATTTCCAGTGCTCAGTACCCGCGCAGGGCTGGTGACACAGAGAGAGCATTTCCGACTCCCAGAAAGTTGCACTGGGCAGTGCAGGCCTCCGCCCCAGGGCGGACTAAGGAGCCGCAGCCTGGGCCACTGGCAAGGGCCTGGGATGGTGGCCGGGTCTTCTCAGGGAGGCGCCTCTGAGCCCAGGGGACGTCGGAGCAGGGACAGGACCTGCCTGTTGACATTAAACACTGCAGGGACAGATCCGGAGGAGCAAGGGCCCAAGCCAGAGGAGGTGGTGGCAGTGTCCACGTGGGTGACCGGGCGGCTGGACTCGGTGAGGGACACGTTTGGAGTTTGGAACCTGGGCGACCGCGGACAAGGGGACGTGAGTTTGGGGTGGGGCAGCGACCTCCGAGTGCTGGTTTCCGGATGGAAGGGGCGCTTTCCATGCTAAGGTGCCATTGGATTTGGGGACCAGGTGGGCCCCACAAGCCAGCTACTCTGGGGTCCGGTGTCACCCCTTCCTTCAGGCCGAGCCTTACCCTTCTTTTCCAGAGAAGGAAACGGGGTTCCCCTGGGACACCGAGCTGGGAAGAGACTGCTCCAGAACCCAGTGCTCCTCCTTGGTTCCCGGAGCTCCCCAGCCCCATCGTCCCACTGTTGAGGGACTCAGCAACATCTTTAGGTGCCCCAGCGAAGACCCAAGGAGGGGAACAGGGAGGGGGCAGGGCCTCCCGGAAGGGTGTGGGCCTCTGTCTATTACCTGGGGGAGGGTGGCCCTTACTGGAGAAGAGCCCAGAGAGGAGGCCCCGCAGCAGAGGCCTGGGGAGAGGGGTGTAGCTCCAGGCCGTGGGACTCTGCTCATAGGAGCATCCGGAATCCCGGGCCAGGACTGGAGGGGCCTCCGGTGGATGGATTCATCCACTCCCTCACGCCCTGCTAGGTAGCTGGTGTTATCTCAGCCCCATTTACCTAGGAGAAGATGGCACAGGGAGGTTAGCTGGCTTGCCCAGGGACACACAGTCAGTAGGTGGCAGAGCCCAGGTTTGAACCCCCACATTCTGATTCCAGAGGCAGTGGTGCCCCCCTGTATCCAAGCCTCTCAGTTCCACCCCTCCAGGATCACAAGACTGCATGGCACGTAGAGGTCAAAGTTCACCATGGAGTCCTCCGTCCTGCCTGGGCCACCACGCATGGGTACTTTTCTGCTCTTGGAGTCAGTTAAGAAAACGAGTGCCGGGCGTGGTGGCGCACGCTTGTGATCCCAGTATGTGGGAGGCTGAGACTGGAGGATCTGGGTTCGTGGCCAGCCTCAGCTACTTAGTGAGACCCTGTTTCAAAATAAAGAATAAAAAATAGGGCTGGGGGTGTAGCTCGGAGGTAGAATGCCCCTGGGTTCCATCCCCAGTTCTGCAAGAAAGAAAATGATAACAATAAATATGTAAATGAATAAGCTCCATATATATGTATTATTGAGACATAACTTGCATACAGTAAGATATCCTTTAGAGTGTATAATTCAATGTATCGTAACATATTCACGAAATTGCACAAGTACCGCCACCCTGTCCCCATTGGCAGTCTTTCCTTCTGCCCATCCCCCCAGCCCGTGACAGCGTAGACCTGCTTTCTCCCGTGGGGACCGCTGGCTCGGGGCAGCTCACATCCAGGTCATACAGCACGCGGCTCTGCGTCGGGCTTCTTTCTTCCGCTCGGCATCATGTTTTCAGGGTTTGTCCACATCACAGCCAGGCTCAGAGCTTTTTCGTGGCTAAGTAATATTCCACTGTACAGCCAGGACTCCCATTTTATTGATCTGTCATCTGTTGACGATGCTTGGCAGTTTTCCCTTCTGGCTGTTGTGAACAGCGCAGCTTTGAACGTCTGTACACAGGTTGTGTGTGGACGCGGCCTGTTTCTCTTGGCCATGTACCTAGGTGGACTTGCTGGGTCACGTCGTCACTCCGTGTTAACCTTGGGCGGAGCTGCCAGACTGTTTTCCTGAGCCTCGGTTTACCCGGCTGTAGGATGGAGCTGTGTTCTGGGGCCTGCAGTCTTTCTGTGTCATGTGACATGTTTTATTTGGAAACTGAGGAGCTGAACCGTGACTTTCGTTGCTGCTATTAATAGCAGCCCGGGGGTAGTCCAGAGCAGGTGGCCGATGGCTGTGCCAGGCCGCGCGGGAAGCGCCCACTGCAGCCCTCGGCAGCCTGGTCCGGTCATCGTGAGTGGCCTCCCTGTGTTTCTGCAGAACTTCCTGGGAAATCAAGAAAAATTCTCCCAAGCCGAATTCCATAGAAAAAGAACACAGCTGGGGTGGGTGGGGACAGTCACCATGTCCTCTGTCCTCTGGTAGGACAGCTCCTTGGCCAGCTCCTTGGCCCGGCCAGATGCAGGACCTCCGTGGGATCAGCCCCCCGGGGACGGGCTGCGGAGAGGCCGACCCCTCCCCTCGGGCAGGGCACCCGGGCTCCCGCCTGGTCCCGACAGGCAGCCCCCAGCCTGAGTTTTTCTTGGAGGGCATCCAAGCTGTGCAGAGCTGGCCTGGGAGAGAGGAAGCTGTTGAGGGCCGGCGTGGAAGTTGTAAACTGGAGAAATGGCCCCCCATAGCTGGCTTCCAGAATGTCTCTCCTCAGCTCCATGGTGAGAATCCCTGTGTCCATTCATTGTTCAGTGGCGGTCCAGAGAGGGAAAGCAACTTGTCCTGGGTGGCACAGCCGCTCTAGGTGCAGCCTGGGGGCTCGTGCTGATCAGGGACTCCAGCTTTCCACCAGAATCCCGGGCGCAGTCCCTGTGGGTCAGCTCCACCGCGCTTCCCCTTCTTCTGCTGGACAATGCCCCGGGGTCAGGAGGCCACCAGAGTGACCGCACAGAGGGACCCAGGCACATACTTCCTCCCTGGGCATCTCCACTGCCCGCAAAGCTACCTGGGACTTGATGCCAAGAGCTGGGGAGGGAGCCCACGCTTCTCCCAGGAGGCCCTTGACAGCAGCCCGCTCTGCTCTGCTGAGACGCGGGGCGTGTCTGCCCTGTGCAGGCCCCTCTGTGTCAGGCCCCAAGAGACCCTGGTGGCCCAGCTGCAGCCTGTGCTAAGGTGGCGCCCGGAACCCCGCGGTTATCTACCGCTGCTCCGCCTGCAGCCCCGGGCCTTGACCCCTTCAGGTTCCACTGGCTTGTCTTCACACTCTGCGACAAGGCTGCGGCCCCTGCCCGACACCGCCGGCTTAAAAGGTTAATCCCCCCTCGCTCTGTAGCTGGCCCCGAGCCCCCTCTCCCGGCTCCCGGCTTTTTACGCTCCAGTTAATTAAATGTGGCTGCCTATTGTCAGAAGACAAAGTTGGATATTTATTACACCTTGGCGCTACAGAATGTCAAAGGCGCACACGGTTTGAAGAAATACTGGCAGGAGTAAGCCCGAGCATATGTCTGCAGGGCCGGGGCGGGCAGACCGCGCCACCTCGGGCGACCCGCGGCTCCCGCAAGCTAACTGCCTCGCCGACCGGGCCCTGGACGATTTGTGTTTACCGGGGGAGTTCTGGCGGAATCGCTGGGAGATCTATTATCCGGCATAAACATCCTGGTTCCGGAGGTTATTTCATTGGGAGGAATTAAAGATGCCGTTAAAATATACACAGAGCCTGCCTGCATGGCTGGGCGCAGTGGTGGGGCCGGTCGCGCCAGGAAAGGCGGGAAGGGTAGCTTCCCCCTCTCTCTTCTGAATCCCCTCCTTGGGCGTTTATATTTTTATTTTTATTTTTTCACATGGGCATTGCAAAAGGAAAATCGTTAATTGCGATTTTTTTTTTCCACGGAGGGGGGGAAGAGTATGGATGTATTCATTTTATAGGTTTTTTTTTTGTTCTCCCCCTTAATAATAACACTTTAAAGATGTTTGACATCTGTAACTAACAGCTGGCATCCTGTTATGGAAGAATGTCCTTTTATTTCAAAGCAGGTTGAACTGTCATTAATAGTATAATTAGGTGATTATCACTATATAGCAGAAAACTGCTTAATTGTAGAGATTGCGTCTCTAGGATTCCAGTCTTTTTATGGTTATATTTGTTTTAGCTGTTTGAATTTTCATTATATTTTGGCATTTGGTGCGACGCGCGCGTGTGGGTTTTTTTCCCCCCCTTCCTTTTTTTTAATGTGTCTGACAGCTGTCTCTGCGAGCATTTGGTCCCGCAGACACCCGTGGTAGGAGAGCAGCAATGGGAACATTACCTGGAAGAGGTTCCTCGGCTCTGCGCTTTGTTTAACCCGCCAGGTGCCAGGCCAGAGTCCCGCGGGCGCGGGCCAGGGCTGGGGGAAGCTGGGTGCCCTTTGATTTATCTGCTCTCTCTGCGGGTAACAGTATGAATTAGACATTTAACCCCGGAGCCAAGGTTGTCTGTGAAGAGGCCACTTTTACAATGCAATTTATTTTTATGGTACGTCCTTAATACACAATATCACCAAACGTTCCTCCGTCACTGGGTTCTGGAGAGAAAAGGCATATTTAAAAAGGGATGTAGTCTCAGATGTCCCTGGAATTAGGAAATAAACGGGCTTTATGGAACTGAAGAGGAAATCGTTGATCTCTTTAGAAAGGACTCTGAGAATGAGAGGAGAGGCAGCAAGATGTGACCCCGGGCCCTTTCTTTCCAGAAACTGGGCCTTCCTAAAAGCAAGGGTATGTTGTTGTGTGTTAGCCATTTTTTGGGGGGGGGGACTAAGGATGGAACCTCCAGAGGTGTTCTACCTCTGAGCTACACACCTGCAGCCCTTTTTTATTTTTTATTTTGAAACAGGGTCTCACTAAGTTGCAGAGGCTGGCCTCCAACCTGCGATCCTCCTGTCTCAGCCTCCCAGGTATTGGGATTACAGGCGTGTGCCACTAGCCTGGCTGTTAGACATTTTTGAAGGGTTCTTATCCTTGACTTAGACTTTTCTTTTTTTTTTTTTTTGCGGTAGTGGGGATTGAACCCAGGGGCATTCTACCTCCGAGCTATACCCCAGCCCTATTTTTTTAAATCTTTTTTTTTTTTTTTTGCGGTACTGGGATTGAACCCAGGGGCGTTTTACATCTGAGCTACACTTCCAGCCCTATTTTTTATATTTTATTTTGAAACCGGGTCTCACTAAGTTGCGGAGGGCCTCACTAAGTAGCTGAGGCTGGCCGCGAACCTGGATCCTCCGGTCTCAGCCTCCCAAGTACTGGGATTACAAGCATGCACCACCACGCCTGGCTTAATTCTTTATTTTGAAACAGGGTCTCACTAAATTGCAGAGGGCCTCACTAAGTAACTGAGGCTGGCCGCGAACCTGGATCCTCCAATGTCAGCCTCCCAAGTACTGGGATTACAAGCGTGTGCCACCACGCCCAGTTCCTTGACTTAGACTTTTACAAGTCTAAGGGGTACCTGGGGGGAGTAAAGAACTGTGCTGTCCTGGGGTCACCGTTTGGGTTCCAGACTGGCCCCGTGGACCTGGGAATGTCTTGCTTCTGTCTGGTTGGCCACTGCAGCACCCCAGGGGCATGCTCGGGGGCCCTGCGTTGTCATGGGGCCCTTACAGTTGCCCCATGCCATCTGTGCCAAGCCGCCTGGCTTACAAGAGCTGGCGGGCCCATCCCTGCCAGGGTGCTCCGTGTCACCCACGTTGATTGTCACAGACAGGAAGCTGAGGTCTTGGAGATGGGGTGACTATGCCTTCCTCCCCTCTGAGGTTCTTTGCATGGTGGGTGGGGGTGACGTCCTCAAACTTGGGGTCCCTAGAAAGCAGAGAGGCCCATGACAGATGCTTGGGGGCGCGGGGCCCTGGCAAGGGCCCTTGGAGAGTGGGTGTACACGGGGCTCTTTGTTTTATCTGTGGGCATGGCGCCCGCCTGCCAGGGTGGTTGAGGGAGCCATTCTGGGCCTGTGGGGGTGAGGACCCTGCTCCTGTCCCCAGCCCCGTCAGCACCCAGGCAGCGGGTTTGAAACAGCCCCAGATAGGCCTCCGCGTGGACTGGAAGCAGCTGAAGATTCCTGAATGTCCTTTGTGCCTGGTGTGGGCTCCCTCTCTGCCCTCTGCCCACCCTGTGTCCTCCTTCACAGAGGAGGGAGCTGAGCCCCAGAGAGGCGGGTCTGCCAGGGCAGAAGCGTGGCACAGAGGCCCGGGTCAGCTGCTGCCATCCCCCCCACCCCCGGGGACTGGGTGGCTTTCACCTTTGCCCGGGAGCTTTGGGTCAAGCCAGTGTGACTCCTCTGCAGGGCAGATAAAGGCCTGGATTCACGGTTCCGTCCCTCCGGCAGCCGGCCCCTTTATGCTCTGCATCTGAGCCTCCCAGGCCGCCACCGAGGGGCCACTCCCAACAGCCTGGCCTCTGCCCTCTGCCCCTCTCCCCTGCGCAGAGCAGAGCCCCGGGGTGTGCCGGCTGTGTGCCTCCAGGCAAGCCCCTTCCCCTCTCTGAGCCCTACTCAGCTGTCAGCCAGCTGGTGTGGGGAGCCTGCAGCCTTTGTTCTCTGGAGCCCGCGAGGCTGGTGAAAGGCCCTGGATTCTTCCGATAAGGTGGCTCCTCCCAGCCTCCCCTCTGGCTGGCGCCCAGCAGGCTGAAGGCGACTGGCAGGGGCCTGTCCCCAGGAAGACGGCAGTGGCCCCCGATAGCCAAGCTGACACCTGGGAGGGCGGGCAGTGCCCGGCAGCCGTTCCTGGGTTTCTGGGGGTGGGGAGGGGGTAGAGAACCCCCTAACTGCTCCTTCACCTTAATGCTGAGTATAAGGGTAGAAACTCCAGCAGAAGCTCCTGAGCTCCCCTGGTGACCGGAAGAGGCGAAGTCCCTGGGCCTGGTCTTGGGCCCCTGGCTGCGAGCTGGTGCCCACTTGCTGCTGAGGCCCGAGGCCCTGAGCGTCTCTCATTGGCCCGCCCAGCGCAGGCCACCGGGTTCTTTCTTGGGTGTGGCACACACATGGTAGCTGTTGTTACAGCTGCCACGGATAGCAGCGGTGGCCTGAGGGCTCGCCTCCTTGCCCGGGATCCTGTGGCCAGCCGGTGGCAGAGGCAGGATTGACCCATGGCCGAGTATCCCTTGGGCCTTTAGGGAAAGTGTCCCTTTCCCTAAAGCAAAAGCCCGGGGTCTCTGCTACACTGCTGGGGTCTCTATCCCTCACCTCCCAGTACCATGCCCGGTCTACCCCAGGGCCTTTGCACACCTGGTCCTGGCTCATTCAGGCCTCTACTCAAATGCTGCCTCCTTCAGGAGGCCCACTTGCACCTACCATGTTTGTACTCTCTGGTGGCACCCGATGGTGCGCCCGTGTGTGTGTGTGTGTGTGTGTGTGTGTGTGTGTGTCTCCAGCTAGACAGTAAGCTCTCCCAGAAAGCAGATATCAGGTCTGACTCCTCTGCTGTGGCCATCTCTAACACTGCAGGGTACACAGTGGTGCTTAATCCATGTGTCATGTGGGGGCCACTCCTCCAGTAGGGGGCTTGGTATTTCTGGTTCTTTCTAGCCCCTGGGCGTCCGGGTCCTCAACAGGGAAGTCTTAGTGGGGGAAGTGGGGGGAACGGGAGTGGGCTGGGGCAGGGCTGGGAGCCATGGCCCTCCCCTGGGGCGGGGCTTCTGGCTGGAGGGTCGATTGGGGCTTAGGCAGAAGCTGACCCACCCACTTCTTTTGAAAGCCTGGCTGGGGCCAGCTCTGGGGTCCCTGGCAGACACAGCAGAGCTTTGTGTCCTCCGGATCCTTCTGCAGCCAACTGGGGAGGGTGCTTTGTATTGTAAATTTCCGCAGAGTAATTATGTCTTAATGTATGGTAATCCAGCCTGGCCCTGTTGCTGGGCAGCCGGGAGTCTGCTGGGAGCCTGGGCCGGCTGCGGGCTGTGGTTGGGACCGTGGCAGGGCAGAGGGGCCGGCTGGCCCGTGGAGAGGCACCAAGAGGCGGGTCCTGGAGATCCAGGGACAGTGGCGCTCCAGGGAGCCCGGGGGTTCCCAGACTTAAGCTTGGGAGACCCACGGATGCCGGACTTCTGGCCTGACCTCCTGTCCCTCACCCCGGTGCACCGACCTCACCCAGGGAGCCCGCCTCAGCGCTTTGCCAGGGTTCTTGTGGCCAGGAGGAAGTCATAGAACTAACTAGAAGGTTTCTGGCCAGAACTAGCCCTGAAAGTTCAGCCAGGTTTGGGCTTGCCATGCCTCTAGAGATGGGGAGCTCACCCCATTTAACCATCAGATGGGTACCGTGTGTGCTGGCCGCGGAGGATGCAGACAAAACCCCATGAGCACCTCCACCTGTCACAGTGTACAATAAACAAAACAAAACCAGATGCCCGTTAGGGCCATGGAGAACGACACAGCGGGGAGAGGGAGAGTGGAGTTCTGGGTAGGCTAGTTGGGGAAGGCCTCTTCAGTTGACGCCCTGGTGGTTTGAGGGAGCCGCCTGCAGATCTCTGGGGGAAGAGCAGGCCATGCCGCGGAAGGGCTGGGGCACAGGCCCTGTGGCTGGAGCTCAGCTTGGCCCCTGGTCTGAGTTGCCAGGTGTCCGGCTTGAAACATCTGCTCTCAAGAGGTTTCTTGGGCCCCTGCGGGCTGTGGAGAAAGGACGGGGAAGCTGGAGGAGGCTCCGGCTGCGTGGATGGTCCCGTCTCACGGTGGAGAAATCCATGTGAGAGGCAGGAAGGGGTGAGCTCAGAGAGAGCGAGGGCGGGAGCAGGTGGGAGCCCCAGGGGCGGGACGAGGGCTTCCCGCCATTCTGCCTCCCACCCCCTCCACCCCTGCCCCCCAGCAGGGTCCGCACCCAGCCTGCCCCTTTTGCCACCTGGCCCTGGCGTGGGGTGATGCCTGTCGGGGTCCCAGTCACAGACGCGCTTTTGTTCTTCCTGGATTCCTGAGTTGGAGCCCGCGCTTCCTGTGTTTGGAGATGGACCCTTCGAGGAGGCAGCTAAGAGGTCATAAGGGCCAGCCCCTGGTCCCACAGGATTGTGTCCTTGTAAGAGGAGGCCCCCCTCTCACTGAGCTCAGAGCCGCTGTATGCCAGCCAGGCAAAGAGCCCTCACCAGAAGCCAGCAGCCCGCCACACCTCGCCCGTGGACTACCAGCCCCCAGAACAGGAGGAAGTTCCTGTGTGTAAGCCCCCGTCCTGGTGTTTGCTTATGGTGACCTCTGAGTACAGTTGCTGAGGCCCTGGGTGTAGGGCCAGGCCTGACTTGGATTATTCAGTACAGTGACTGGCCTGCATGGACTCCCCTCCTCCTGTAGACCCCCCAGCCTGGGGAGGGCTGATGGGGGAAGCACCCTGCTGAGGAGTCAGGTGTGTGGGCTGCCTTGAGTCAGGGAAGGCGGGGTTTATTCATTGATGGATGGATGGATAGATTTTTGGAGTACTAGGGGTTGCACCCAGGGGCTACACCCCCAGCCCTTTTTATTTTGAAATAGGGTCTCACTAAGTTATGGAGGGCCCCGTGAAAGTTGCTGAGGCTGGCCTCAAACCTGTGATCCTCCTGTCTAGCCTCCCAAGTACTGGGATCATAGGTGTGTGCCCCCACACCCGGCTAAGGTGGGATTTTGACGTCACTCAGGCATTGAGGGCAGGTTGCTGGGGTCCCCGTGTGCTCAGCTGGCTTGGCTATAGGGAAAGCTAGCTCCCCTCTGGATGGAGCTGTCTGCCTTGGGCAGGCCAAGGCCGGGAGAGGCCAGTGTTAAGGGAGCCTGTGTCTTATCTGCGGAGCCGGAGAGAGCTGGGGGAGGCCCTGGGGAGGAAGTCCCACTCTCTGCTAAGTCTTTTTTTGGGGGGAGGCTAGATATTGGAGATTGAACCCAGAGGCACTGTACCATTGAGTTATTCCCCCAGTCCTTTTTTATTTTCTCATTTTGAAACAAGGTCTTGCGAAGTTGCCGAAGGTCTCACCTCACTAAGTTGCTGAGACCGGCCTCAAACCTGGGGTCCTCCTGTCTCAGCCTCCCAAGTAGTGGGATTACAGGCCTGCTCTTTGCGAAATCCCGATGGGATGGGCGCACGCAGGGAACCTCGGGGCTGGGTCTTAGGATTTTAGAGAGCCGGTGGGGGTGTTTGGTCCCCCACCTGTTTCTGAGGAGTTTGTGCACGACGACCCCCAAGCCAGGGCCTGGAGACCAATGGTCCTCACGGGCTCTTCCAGGGAACGTAAGTCTGCAAGCAGCTGTGCACACGTTCACAGGAGAGCGTGTGCGAGAAGGGCGTGGCCCCGTAACTTGGGTCATCCCGTGGGGATGGAGCCTGGCCTTACCTTCTGGGCCTGACTCTAGGGATTGATGCAATGTGGGTCTGGGCGGCACCTCAGTAGCTGCCCAGAGCTTCCTGAGCCCGGGTGACTCAGGCCGTCCGGCCCTAGGTGAGCTCACCCTCCCTGGAGTGGGGCGGAGGGCTGAGTCCAGCCAGAGCAGATGGAGTACTGCTCCCCAAGGCCTTGGGGTTCCCTGCTGAGGTTTCCAGCCCAGCTGGCTGCATCTGAGTCTCATTGGAATATAAGAAAAAAATACAGCCGGGCGTGGTGGCGCACCCTCGTAATCCCAGTACTTGGGAGGCTGAGACAGGAGGATCCTGGTTGGCGGCCAGCCTCAGCTACTTAGTGAGGCCCTCCGCAACTTAGTGAGACTCTGTTTCAACATAAGGAATAAAAAATAGGGCTGGGGGTGTAGCTCAGAGGTAGAATGTCCCTGGGTTCAATCTCCAGTACCACAAAAACAAAAGAAAAAAATACAGCTCCCCAGGCCCCCTGCCACCCACAAACCCCACCTCAGGTCCTGGGAGTCTGCATTTTTCATTTCACCCACCCCAAGTGAACGATCCGCTGACATTGGAAGCAGATACTTGCAGGTGGCCTTGCCTGGGGGGTGCGGGGGACGTGGAGGGCTTGTCTCAGAGTCTCTGAACCAGGAGCGATCCATCGGCTTTTGGAGAATTGGTGCCTCTCCCTCGGTGCGGGGTGGCAGGGGTGGAATCCGCCGCCGCCATGCCTGCAGGAGCCTGGTGTCATCTCACCTAAAACTCCGAACCTGGCAAATGTCAGAGGATGCACTTAGCACCCGAGCTACTCTGAAAACATCGCCGCCCTCCCCAGCGTCAGCACCCCTGGGATTAATGTGTCTCCGCGAGAAGGGAGCGTGCCAGGATTCAGTGTGACCTTGGATGCTTGTGCCTTCAGGGGCAGCGCGCTGCTGGAGAAGTTGGCACAGTTCCGGGGTCGGGAGCCCCCTGCTGCCCTGTGAATCCTTGCGTCTTAGGGGGCCTGCTAGAAGCCCCGTCAGGAAGCGCCCTGAACCCCACAGCACCTCAAGGGCCCCTGCACGAGAGGAGCAGCCCTGCGTGGCTGCATCCTGGGTTGCTCCTATCCTGCACGACTGGTCGTCTCCTTAGCCGCCACTTGGTCCCCAGCACGTACCCGCCGGGGCGCCCCGAGCCCTGGCCTCTCTGCACCCATAGCTGGAGCTTCCCCCATGGTTCGGGGCTCCGGGGGTCGGCCCCCACCCGGCGCCCCTCAGTGCCTCCTCGCCCCAGCCCGTCTGCACAGCCCGCGGTTGGTCGGCCGCCTTGTCATTTAGCTGTTCCGAGCCAGCAATCGGGAGGCAGCGCGCACTGTGGCATTTGCTGAGCGTAAAAATTCAATTAATTCCAGAAGGCAGATTAAATATAAGTGAGTTTTAATAATTTGCTGTAAAGTCGGAGGATTACCGTGGGCACGAGGAGAGAAGCCACACAGCGTGCTTGAGCAGGTTGGCACGGTGTCGGGGATGCCAGCCGGGGAGCCGCTGAGTCCTCCCAGCAGGGCCTGCCTGCCCCTGGCCTGGGCGGCTGTCTTCCTACAAGGCACCGTCTGGGGGTCTCCAGCTAGAGTTCTGGCGGTCAGCAGGCCAGGCGCAACGGGCAGCTGTGCGTGGGGACTTCTGGAACCCCAGTGGACAACCCTGGCCACTGTGCCCTGCACCCCACCTTCCATCACCCCCAATCCTGATGGTACCCAGGTTTGGGCCCTGTTTTTTTTTTTTTTCTGGTACTGGGGATGGAACCCAGGAGGGGCATTCTACCTCTAAGCTATACCCCCAGCCCGATTTTATTCTTTTTTTTATTTTGAAACAGGGTCTCACTAAGTTGCTGAGGCTGGCTGCAAACCTGCGATCCTCCTGTCTCAGCCTCCCAAGTACTGGGATTACAGTGCCCAGATGGACCTTGGTTTTATTGTCAGAACTTTTTAGAAAGTCAAGCAAGAGCAAGTGTGGGGCCGCCAACCCCTTAGGTTCCAAGACTCTCTCACCCCCTCCCCATGCTCCTCCAGCGCACACACACACACACACACGCTCACACACATTCACACATATTGGTGCGGTCACGTGTGCATGTGTGCAAACCCTCACAGCCTCGCCACATACGTGTACACGCACAGCCACACACTTGTCCACGCACATCACAAGCCAGCAAGCTAGCCGCCTTCCCCGCCCCCAGCGCGGAGCTTCTGAGCGCCAGGGAGAACCTTCCACGCCTGCCTTTTGTTTTTTCCACCACCAAAGCACAGAAAAAACCACCCAGGAGGCTCAGCCCCCGTCCTCCTGCTTGTGGTACCACCAGAAATGAGGCCCGGCCCAGAAAAGGCCGTTGGTGCCGGGGCCGCCTGCAGCCTGCCTCCCGGCCCTGCTCCTGGGGAGGGCAGGCGGGGAGGGAGGCACACGGCTTTTATGTCTCCCGTGATGGTCCAGTGGGTACAAAACTCGGCTTCAAAGCCAGGGCTCATCACTCCCCTACCCACTGTGATCTCTGCAGATTGCTTTGTCTCCTTCAATTGGCCCTAATTATGGAGCTGGAGGCTGCCCGATCACTTTCATTCTTGTCATGACATCCTGAGAGCTCACACGGGGACAGGGACGCAGCCCGCCAGCTGTACAGCCCGCACACTGGCCTTGTCTTTGTGTGCACGGCTGTGCGCGCGCCGCCCCGGGGTGCTTGCCCCTGAGTCCCGAGACCTGCTCTCTCTGGCTCTGCCTGCTCCCGGAGGGGCCTCGGCGCGGGAGGGGGCTCCTGCTCCCCTCTTTTTGGGCAGGAGGGAGTCCCCTGTGGGCCTCCCAGCTGAGAACTGGCTAGCTGGGCTGTGCATATGGTAAGCAGGCTGGACTGCTGGCTACACCAAATGAGCACCTGTGCCGGTGGAACCACAGCCAAGCAGCACGCCCTGCCTTCCCTCCACGCCGCCTCTAATGCCCTAATTATGCTGTGTTTGTTTCGGTAATTTACACTCTCCGGGTACTGATCCATCAATAATGAATGTATTACCTGTCTTGGGTAAGGTTGGGGAGATCCGGGGCGGCTTTGGCGAGGCCTGTGGAGCCGCGGGTGGGGAGGCGGCCCTCTCCCCACCGCCTTCCTCTCTCCCCGCGCCATGCACACACGAGCTGTCTCAGATGGCAGCGTGGTTGGCAGGAGCCGGCTGGGGCTGGTGCTTGGTACCGCTTTTCCGTTCTCCCCTCCGTTTTATGCCTTTTTAATATTTAAAGCTGTCATTGGGCTGAGCGATAAAATTCTTTCAAATCAAATTTTATCCACCGGTCGCGCGTTCCGTCTTCCTCTGGCCAGAAAAGTGGTGGGGGCAGCGCCGGCCGAGCAGGGTGCGGGGTGTTCTGTTGGGGTGGCGCGTGTGCTACCATCCCGGCTGCCTGCGGGCTCCCTCCCTCCCCACCCCTCCAGCCCTTGCCCCCAACCTTGCTGGAGATCAATCGTGGGGTCCACGTGGTCTCAGTGTCTCACCGTGATCAGACCCACCCGAGAAGGCCCAGGAAGCAGGAACACTTAATGTTCCAAGGCCACTTTCCACACTGCAGGGAATACTTAGTGTCCCAAGGCCACCTCTAGCTGCAGGGCTGGATTGCCCTTGGTTGATGGGGAGGAAAAATTGGGAGAACTTTTTTTTTTTTAAGGTGCAAGGAGCCGGGGCACCTGTAATCCCAGTACTTGGGAGGCTGAGGCAGGAGGATCACAGGTTCAAGGCCAGCCTCGGTAATTTAGCGATACTCTTAGCAACCTAGCGAGACACTGATCCAAAACAAAAAATTAAAAGGGCTGGAGGTATATCTCAGAGGTAGAATGCCTGTGATTTCAATCCCCAGTACCAAAAAAAAAAAGGGAAAAAAAGTGCAAGGAAAGGTTTGATTGTCACTGAGCCTTGCGCTCCGCACCTGCTGGCAGCAGAGGACAGGCGAGAGTGCCTGCTTGGCCTCCAGGGGCGACCCTGGCATCCTGGGGTCCAGAAGTTTCCACCTGTTGGTCCCCAGGGGCTGCAGAGATTGGAGGCTCCGTGCTGCCCAAGGCTCTGGCTCCTGGAGGGCGGTCCTCCGGGCCTCTCCTCTCTGGACATGTGTGGCGCCCAGGGATGGAGCATGGGGCTCTGAGGCCCATGCCAGGAGCCGCCATCAGAATACACCGAGGCCAGAGGCCTGTGCGCGTTGTCACCAGCAGCCTCTCTGGGCCTTCGCTGGGGCCTGTTTTACACTCTAGGGGTGCCTTTCCGCCTAGGTGCATCTCCACTCAGATGGGAAGGAAGGAGATTTTCCTGCCCTGCCCCAGCCAGGTCCAGCACCCTCCCCCGTCATGGCCGGCCCTTCTCTGAGCCTCGGCCATGTCCTTTGTAAAGCTGGCAGAAATGGCGTCGGTCACATCCCTCCGCGGGAGTATTCAAGCCATGCTCCGGGCCACCTCCCCGCCCTAGCTGCACCTCATTTTGCTCAGGGGTGTGACATGGGGCTGTGGTGAGGAATGTGGACAGGGAGCCAGCCTGCTTGGGTTCGTTTCCTGTACTTGCCGCTTAGTAGCTGTGTGACCTTGGGCAAACGACTTAATCTCTCTGTGCCTCAGTTCCCTTACTTGTAAAGTGGGGGCAGGAGAAGAGCCTTTGTCGTGTGGGGAGGTGGGGCTTTGGGAGGGTCACCCAGCAGATGTAGATTCTCCATGGTCACCTTGAGATGTGGCAGCTGCCCGTGTTACAGATGGGGCCACCGAGGCCCACCAGGGCGGTAACTTGTTTCAAAGTAGATGCCTAGGAAAGGCTGGCCAGCTGTGTCCCTGCCACAGGCTGCTGTGACACTACTGACTTTGAATGTGTCGTGGCGCAGGGCAGAGGGTGACTCCTCCCAAGGGCAGCCAGGGAGGGAGCTGCCTCGGGCAGGCCTCTCTCCTCGACTCCACATGCTGTCTTCTCTCTCTAGCTTCACGACTTCCCTGCATGTCCATGTCCAAATCTCCCTTTTTATAAGGACAGGGGTCCTATCGGATCAGGGCCACCCGCTTCAGTGTGACCTCTGAGTAACTAGTCACATCCGCAGTGACCCTATTCCGAGTGTGGTCACATTGAGGTGCTGGGACTGGTTCAGCCTGCATCAGCCATGCCTTGGCCCCGGGGGTCCTTCTAGCTCCAAAACATGGAGGTGCACTGGGCTTGGCCATATTCCTGTGTGCGGGAGGCAGGGAGGCCGGCCTCCTCCTGGCTCCTCTCCTGGGGCCTCTTTGATCTGGCCTCCCCCTGGGCTCCCTAAGGCAGTGTCAATTGCATCCTCAGTCGGCCTGGTGTTTGCTCCGCCAGGGCTCAGGATGGATTCCCGCCCTCCTGGGAGCCGGGCCACACCAGCATCCCCCTGCCAGGCTGTGTGGCCAAACGCAGCTGCTCCTGAGCCGAGCTCAGGGCCCTCCCACCCCCTGGCTCCAGCTCGGCCGCTTTGCATATGGAAAACCTCCTCTCTTGCTTGCGCCCTCTCCACACTCGAGTTCAAGGGGCCCTTCTGGTATGGCAGGGGATCCCGAGCCTCAACCCGTGCTCCTCCCGTCCCCAGCCACCCACTCCTCCGCCCGAGTGAGCTCAGAGCAGGATGCCAAGAGCTCACTTTGTATTTTAAATAATCCCGGTGACTAGGGAGGAAGGAGAGTCCACAGCTGCCAGGGGTCTTGGACCCTCGTTGTCCTACTGCAGCTCAGAGCACGTCCCCGCTCTAAGGCATGCGTGTGTGTGTGTGTGTGTGTGCACACTCATGCACACACATGCCATCTCCCAGCCTGGAGAAGACAGAAACAGAGATGGCCAGGAGGATACAGGGTCACAGCCGGGACACTGTGGTCTGCTGATTAAACCCCCACCCCCCAGTGGTGTCTGCAGGGCTCCGCTGCAGGAAATGGAAAAAAAATAAGAATAAAATAAAATTAAAAAAAAAGAGCGGGAGGGAGAAATAAAGGGGGAAAATGGCGATGTGGAGCCCCGATTGCTAGCAGATGGTACTGGTATTAGGAAAATGAAAATACATGCAGTAAATTTGCTATTTGCCAGTGTTAATTTCTTATCCCAAGGTAAAACCTCCCCCCTGGCCCTCGCCATGCCATCTGCACGTTCATAAAACACATTACAGCAGAATTGATCGGGCGGCGGCCGTGCGCGTGTGGGGCTCCGGGTGGTCGGGCGCGGAGGAGGGAGGGCGGGGGCCGAGGTGCACCTGCAGGGTCTGGGGACCCAGCGGTGGCTTCATGGCTCCGGCTCCAGTTTGCCCAGGTACACGCCTGGCCTAGGTGGGGCTTCTCGGCTCCAACTCATGATGGCTTCTGCTTCTTCACTGAGCAGAAGAGGGGGCACCCCAGGAACCCCAGGAAAGTTCGGCCCCAGAGCCCTGCTGTTTCCTCAGGAGTGAGCAACCCCGGGGATATTTAGTCTAGGGAGGTGGGAGGCTGTAGTGCTTTTGAACTCTGTAAAGAGCACCCCCCCCCCGTCACACACCTTCCTGGACCCCTGGGCCTTCCCCAGACCTTCCCACATCTAGGCCAGGGGGCCGAGCCTTGGCAGGACTCATGGCCCATTGCTGGGCCACCTGCTAACCCTTGTCATCTTCTCTCTGAGCATGCTCCTGCATGCCATCACCTGGCACCCCTGTCCTCACCCCGTAGAGCAGGTGCTGCCTTTCTGCTCCTTCTCCAGAGGTCAGGCTGTTGACTGTCACCCACTCCCTTGGTGGCGGGAGACAGTGTTCCTAGCAGCTTCAGCTCTCTGTGGCAACACCCTCCCTAGCTGGCTTCTTGCCTCTTGCTCAGGCCCGGCCAGGACAGAGCAGGGGCTGCCTGGCTTCTCAGAGCAGTGCTGTCCCCGTTGGGCCAGCGGTCTGGCTTTCTAGAGGGTGGCTCAGAGCCCCAGCAGCCCTGGATGTGAGCAGACCCAGCGGCTGCTCCTGAATGGCCAGTTCCGCCTCCCTGCCCGCTGTGTGCCTGGAGGCCTGGCGCCCCGGCCTGGGCTGCTAATTACCAGTGTGGGGATGGCTTTGTGATCCTCAGGAGCCCCCACATCTGGTCAATTAATGCCGCATCTGTAATCCCGCTGACATACAGCCCCAGCCAGCTCTCCAAAGGAGGTGATTAAAGGCTCTTCTCTAGTCGCCAGCGAACAAGCAAAGCAGGGGACCTTCGTTATTTCTGGGGATTGATAGGCCCTGTCTGTGACCTTTGCAGGGACAAGAAGTGTCATCAAGAGCATGCTGTGTTTCCCAGGCGGCATGAATCTCCATCCACTGGGGAGGTCTGCTCTGGTGTATTAGCAGGCAGCACTTTCCTGCAGGTGGGGGGCCCTGGGGAGGCACCCCCTCCTCCTGGGCACCTGCTCCTCAGGTGCCTGCCCTCCCCCGTTCAGGCGGGCATGCCCTCAGTCTGGGGGCCACGCGTCTGCAGAAGGCTGGGTGTGCGTGGGGGCAGGGCTGTCCTGCCCTCAGGCCCCCACAGTTACCCCCCCCCGTTACCTTGCACCCCGCCTCGCATGCCCTCTTGGTGTTTCAGGCCTTGCCCCCCCAAACCCAGCCAGACCTGAGAAGAGTATTCACAGCACTGTACCCCCAATTTCTTGTTTCAGGCCTGGGTGTGTTCTCGGGAGCCCCAGGACTTTGAGGACCTTCTGGGTCCTACAGGGCCCTGCTTCTCGCCGGCCTGAGTCGGTGGCCACACGGCCACCACTGAGCTGCGGGCCTGCTTGTTGAGGCTGAGCCAGGGCTGTGGACCCGAGGCCCCTGGACACTGAACGGAACCTAGTCACTGGGGGGCTGTGGGGTTGGACACTGAATGGGTGGGGTGTATGGGGCTGGACACTGGGCCTCTGGGTCCTGGGCTTTTTTTTTTTTTTGGTATTGGGGAATTGAACCCAGGGGCATTCTATCTCCAAGCTACACCCCCAGCCCTTTTTATTTTTTATTTTGAAACAGTGTCTTGCTAGGTTGCTGAGGCTGTCCTTGAACCTGTGATCCTCCTGTCTCAACTTCCTGAGTACTGGGATTACAAGTGTGTGCCACCAAACCCAGCTCCTTGGCCTCTTTTTACTTGTAAAGGGACCAGGCTGCCCTGTACCTTCCATCTGGGCATAGCCAGGACTCCATGTTTTTACTTTATTTTGAACCCAGGGGTGCTCTACCACTGAGCTACACCCCCAGCCCTTTCTATTCTTATTAGTTTTTATTTATTGTTTGTTTGCGGTACTGGGGGTTGAACCCAGGGGCATTCTACCTCTGAGCTTTACCCCCAGCCCTATTTTATTCTTTATTTGGAAACAGGGTCTCACTAGGTTGCAGAGGGCCTCACAAGTTGCTGAGACTGGCTGCAAACCTGCGATCCTCCTGTCTCAGCCTCCCAAGTACTGGGATTACAGGCGTGCGCCACCACGCCCAGTTTAGTTTTTCTTTTGAGACAGGGTCTTGCTCAGTTACTGAGGCTGGCCTGCAGCCTGCACTCCTCCTGCCTCGGCCTCCTGGGTTCTGGATCACAGGCATGGCGGTCCTGGGCTTCTCTGAAAGAGATCCAGAGGAGCCGTGGGCAGCGCCCGTGTGTTCCGTGTCCTGGCCTCTCCGGAAGGGGTGGGTTGCTGGCATCTGTTTTGCCACATTTCCAAGGGGATGACATTTAAGAAGCATGGTGTGTGAGCGTGTGGATGGGTGTGAGGGACACCAAGTGTGTGAATGTGAGAGACGTGTGAATTGTATGAGTACGCCCGCGTGTGAGTGTGCGCGCGGAGAGCCCGGGCTGGACTGGGCCGGGCAGGGTCTGGCTGGCCCTGGGGCCTGGGCTCACACCGCTCCCCCTCACTAGCTGGGACCTTCCACAGATCCCTGCCTTCTGGGACCTATTTTTTAGGAACAAGTGTGAGTGTGACATTGTGTGTGCATGTGAGAGATGTCCTGCACGAGTGTGAGTGTGTAAGTGTGAGAGTGTGCATGGGTGTGCCTTGCAAATGGGGCCCCACCGTCCCCAAGGCTGGCAGGAGGACCTGGCCTGGTCCCCGTGCCACACTGGGTGCCAACTTGCAGAGGAGATGGGCGGGCTCACAGAGCAGGGCTCCGACCAGGTCTACAGGACAGGCGGTCCAGGGCCTGGTCCCCAGGGCCACCGCCCTTCAGCCCAGTTCTAGGGAGGCCAGCATGAGTTTGACACTGCCTCTCTTCTCCTGTGGGAGGAAACAGTAGGGCAGGGGTGTCCAGGCCGTAGACCCCTGACATGGGTGGCAAAATTGGGGTTATTCTGCGGTGTTGGGGCTGTGGAAGGTGCTGGGGATTCATTACCAATAGCCTCCAGGCGTGGTGGTGCATGCCTGTGATCCCAGTACTTAGGAGACTGAGACAGGAGGATTGCAGATTTGAGGCCAGCCTCAGCAGCTTAGCAAGACCATCTGTAACTTAGTAAGACTTTGCTTCCGAGTTAAAAAAAAAATAGGGCTGGGGGCATAGCTTGGAGGTAGAATGCCCCTGGGTTCAGTCCCCGCTCTCTCTCTCTCTCTCACACACACACACACACACACACACACACACACACACACACACCCCACTGGCCACACGTGGCTGGAACCCTAAGAAAAGGGAAGCTTTCACTTTAACTCCAGGTCAGTTGAGGCATGGGCCATGCGAGCGAGGGAGGAGCTCTGTGCTAGGAGGTGTCCCTGTGGCCCCGCTGGCCCTTGTCCAGGTCACAGGCCCCTACCCCCTTGTCTGGGAGGGCTCACCCTGCACCTGCAGGGTGGGGTGACAGGAGCATTTGGAGAACGCAGCCCCCAGGACCTTCCCTTGGCTCTGCTTCTGTCCCTGAGCCCAGCATTCCAGGCTCCCGGCGTACAGAAAGGTCAGCCCTGATGTTTCAGAGCTGTGTGTCCTTGGACCGGTCAAGCGCCTCTCTGTGCCTCTGTCAGTAGGTTGGCAGTGGTGCCCGCCTCACAGGAGTGCACTGGGTGGCCAGGCATAAGACACCTGTGTCCCGGGAGCAGCCTCTGCATCCCAGAAGTTTCAGTGTTTATCAGCATTAGAGGAAGGCGGCTCTGAGTGGGGGTCCGGGACACGCCATCTGCCGCCTCTCTCAGTCTAGGTCCCTCTGCTCGGCCAGTCTGGGGGGACCGGATGGCGGTAGGGTACCAGCTAGCATCACCCGTCCTTTAGAGCCGGAAGGAAAGAGGAACCATCTCTCTAGTTCCTTTTGTTTGGAAACTGAGCCCAGAGACCACTAGTGACCTGCTAGGGGGTCACACAGCTGCTCAGTTAAGAAGGATGCTGGTGTCCTGCCCTCCTGGGCGGGCTGCCTCCCTGAAAGACCCGTTTTCTCTGGTGTGCGCTGATGCACGCAGGGCAGCGGGGCAGCTGGCTGGAGGCACATGTCGACTCAGGTGCAGAAACGCCGGGTGACAACAACCTCCCAGAGCCCCAGTTTCCTAATCTATAAAACAGGCCGCTGGTGGCCAAGCCTCAAAGGTGGAGGCCAAGGATGGAGGAGAGAGGCCTGGCTGGGACGTTCAGGAGTCACCAGTGTCCCAGCCTGGAGCCCCCCTCCACCTCCGAGCCACCAACCCAGCCAGGGGTGAAGAGGGCGGCTCCTGGGGTGGCAGCTGCCTGCCCTGGCTCCCGGGAGCCAAGCCAGCCAGCCTCCCGCACCTCCTCTGCCCTGACCCCTGGGCCTCTGCAGCTCCCATCAGGCCAGCCGCCTGGATTTCCCCTCCCACGGCCTGATGTCATCGCTCTGGGCGGCCTCTGCAGAGGCCGAGGTGGGGGAGGTGTGATCCCCGCCCCTCCCTCCTGACCCGGCCCTCCCCTCCCCGCCCCTCGCTCCCCCAGGCCCTGCCTGGTGCCAGCGCCCGCCCGCCTGTGTGAATGTCTAATCTCCAATTTTATTCGCTGGGCTCCAGCCCATTTGCATAATCCACACAGTCACCCTGGTTTTAATTGCCCGCAACTCTGCAGAAAGATCATGTGGTTAAGTGGTAAATCATAATTAGATAAATAATTGGTTTGGCCACAGCAAGCTGCTTTTGTCACACCTGCCATCTGCTGGTCCGGGTTTCTTCTGGCCGGAACAATGTGGTTCTGAGGACCGAGCCTGCTGCTTCTCCCTCGAGGGGCGGGCGGGGCCGGGCCAAGGGCTCGCTCGGAAGCAGAGCCTGGAAAATTGCCGGGTTGCCGGGGGTCTCCCTCTCCGAGCAGGCGCACCCCGCACCCGCCATTCATCACTGGGCCGGGTTAATGCATCGGAGTGGCGGATCTGACTCCTCGGCAGAAAGGGAGGGAGCAGGGCCGGGAGGAGGGGTGCTGGGCCGCTGGGCTGGGCTGCCCCGGGCTTGCCGGGGCCTGGCCTGGTGCTCCCCGGGGGCTGGCGGGCAGGGGTTGGATCAGCAGGCCTCCCTGCCTGCCGCGGTCCGCTTCTCCATCTGCTCCTCCCTGAAGGCTCCTTTCTTTGCCCGCTGCAGGCCCATCTGTGAGCCCAGGAATCTCTGGGGGGATTGTGGGTCCTGGACTGGCTGCTCCCCACCCCGGCTGGGCTGTCCTGGGGCTGCCTGTGCTCCTGCTGCTCCGAGGCCAGGCTCCAGCCCCCTAGGCCCTGGGTGGACGGTGCTGGTAGGTCTAGACCTCGCCCCCGTGGGTCAGGCCCTCGCTGGATGACTGGGGCCGGTTTCTTGACTTCGCGGCCTGTTTCTTCTACTGCAGAAGGGGAATGGTTATTGTCCCTGCGTCGTGGGCTTGTTTAGAAGATCAAAGGACAGAGCAGGGGTAAAGCCCGCCAGGGACGCGGCGCTAAATACATGCTCCGCGCTTGATGTTGCCGGGTGCTGACCGCTAATTACGGCTGCTCCTGGGGTCGGCGCCAGCAACACCCTCCTGGGCGCTCACGGAAGCCCGAGAGGCCACACTCAGCTGCTCATGGAGGCCGTGCCTGGCGGGAAGAACGGGAAGGACGCGGTGGGGAGCAGGGCAGTTCTAGGCCCTTGGTGTTCTTGACCAGGGTTCAGGCCCCATCACAGGCTGGCTGGCCCTGCGTTGCCCCCCCAGGCTGCCTGCTCCCTAGAAGGCCTTCCCGGGTCTTGCAAGCTGCCTGTGGGCCTTGATCACACCTACAGCCTCCAGCATTTGCACCCCGAGGGACCCAGGAGCATCCTTCCTGTCAGCCATCCGGCTTGGTGTTCCCCACTCCTAGAGGTGGTCTGAGGGCTCAGGCCCTGCTACCAAGGCTGGAAGACCCGGGCTGGGAGCCAGGGTGCTGCCGGGTGAGAACCCCGCGCCGACTGTGGGCTTGCCTGGTCATGGTCTTGCTGATCAGAATGCTTGTATCTTCCTTCCTGAAACCCACTGATGTGGGTGGGGAAGCCTCTGGGACGAATTCCATGTGGCCGGGACTTGGGCATGCCAGATATTGTCTGTGTTTTTCCATCCATCAACTACTCCCTGCTTATCCATTCAACCTCCTTCTTCCTTCATCCCTTCTATCCTTTATCCTTCTTCCTTTCCTACCTTCCTTGTGCCCATCCATCCACTCACCCACCTATCCAACCACTCAACCATCCATCCATCCATCCATCCATCTATTCATCCATCCAGCCAGCCATCCATCCTACCAATCTATCAATCCATCCACCCATTTATCCACCCATCTATCTATCATCTATCTACCCAACCAACCAATCTACCAATCCATCCACCCATCTATCTATTATCTATCTATCATCCATCTATCTATCTATCTATCTATCTATCTATCTATCTATCTATCTATCAACTATCTACCCAACCAACCAATCTACCAATCCATCCACCCATTTATCCACCCACCCACCCACCCATCTATCTATCTATCTATCTATCTATCTATCTATCTATCTATCTACCCACCCAACCAACCAGTCTACCAGTCCATCCACCCATTTATCCACCCTCTCATCCATCCATTTATCCGCCTATCCATTGACCTACCCACCGCTACCTCTCTGACCAAATACGTCCAACCTTGGCCCAGAGAATTTGGTTGCTTTCATATTCTAACATCATGCAGTCCAATATGGCACCACCAGCATGCATGGCTATTTTTAAATTTTAAAATTAAAGTTAAATAAAATTAGAAATTTAGTTCTTTAGTTACACTCGCTACATTCCAAGTGCTTAGTTAGCGACCACATGTACCAGTGGCGACTTGACTGGACAGCGCAGATGGAGCCTGGTTGGTTCATCGCAGAAAGTTCTATCGACAGCACCATTCTGGGCTTACAAGATGGATTCTTGGATAACTAAACAATGGACCACGCTCAGCTGTCCCCGTCTCAGGTTCGGTCTCTGGAGTCTGCTGATGAGGGAGACAGCACCAAGCTGGGACCCAGACTTGAATTTTCTTCCATCTGTGCTGCCGTGTGACTTGGGTATGCGGGGAAGGGGTGCCCTGCTGTCTTTGGGGATGGTGTAGGGCAAAGTGGGGAGTATATGGTAGCGTTCCCCCAGGCTTGGAGACTGCACTTGTTAAAACCATAAAACATAAAAGTAACCGGTGTGCTTAGAGGCAGAATTCCTCAGAACTCTGGTCACTGGACAGTCTCAGACAAACTTTATTCTATCTATAAAATACAGTCAGCCAGCAAAGGTATTTTTTTCTTTCTCTTCCCCGGCCTGGATGTCTTTGCTTTCTCTTCTCCCAGAAGGGAGGCCGGGCAGCCGGGCATGGTGGCACACGCTTGTAATCCTAGTACTTGGGAGGCTGAGACAGGAGGATCGCAGGTTCACAGCCAGCCTCAGCTACTTAGTGAGGCCCTCCACAACTTTTGAGACCCTGTTTCAAAATAAAAGAATAAAATCGGGCTGGGGGTATAGCTCGGAGGTAGAATGGCCCTGGGTTCAATCCCCAGTACTGCAAGAAAAAGAAGGGAGGCCGGGCAAGGTGGCCTAGAATGTTCTTAGCCGCTGCCTCCTGGGTCCAGTGTGCTGTGTTCAGGCAGGGCGGCGCCAGCAGAACCTGGTCATCAGGCCCTGGCTGGCCCTGTCTGCAGGCCCCGGCTTCCCCGGGAGCGCCCGGCCCCTCCCCAGCAGTCTAGCCTTGTGCACTGCGCTCTGCCTCCAAACGATGCACATTAAAAGCCAACTTTGATCTTTCAGGAATTGCCAGTGTAATTTACAGTGTGCTTGAGAAACCACCTGCACTCCAAATAGCTCAGCCGGGACAGCTAATCCCCTCCGCCTGGACCCCAGGCTCCCTCGCCATCTCCAGAGTCCCGCAGAGGCCAGGAGAGTGTTCTGCAGGGGTGCTAGCTGGTCTGCTCCCCTGTAGCCGAATACAGGGTGGGGGGGTCTTGGTTGCATGGACCTGGGATGTCAGTTCTTTTGGGGGGGGAGGCGGTCTACCTCCGAGCTACACCCCTAGCCCTTTTTATTTTTTTGGATGTGTGGTACTGGGGATTGAACCTGGGGGCATTCTACCTCTGAGTGACACCCCCAGCCCTATTCTATTTTTTATATTTATTTATTTATTTATTTATTTATTTATTTATTTTGCGGTACTGGGGCATTCTACCTCCGAGCTACACCCCCAGCCCTATTTTTTATTCTTTATTTTGAAACAGGGTCTCACTAAGTTGCAGAGGGGCTCACTAAGTAGCTGAGGCTGGCCGTGAACCCAGATCCTCCGGTCTCAGCCTCCCAAGTACTGGGATTACAAGCGTGCACCACCACGCCCGGCCTACTTTTTATTTTGAAACAGGGTCTCACTAATTTGTGGAGGGCCTCGCTAAGTTGCAGAGGCTGTCCTTGAACCTGCGATGTTCCTGTCTCAGCCTCCCAGATAGTGGGATCACAAACGTGTGCTCCTTTTTTTTTTTTCTTGTATTTTTTGAAACATGGTCTCACTAGGTTGCTGAGAGCCTTGCTTAGTTGCCAAGTCTGGCCTCAAACCCGCAATCCTCCTGTTTCAGCCTTCCCAATACTGGGATTACAGGCGCGTGCCACCATGCTCTACAGTGCTGTCCAGGGGGCTCCTCTGAGGTGCTGCCCCCTGGACGGCCTGCAGTCTGTGAATGAGGTCAGGTCTCTTCTGCCAGGGCAGGGTCTGGCACCTGAGATCAGTGGCAGAGGCCGTGGGTGCCACCGTTGACCTGCAGCGCGGGTGGTGGCAGGAACCTCCATGCGCCTGCTCCCCTGGGAATCCGGGGCACCTCTGGGCTCGCCCCGCCTCCTCCTCCTGCTCCCCGTCATTATTTCCCTTAGATGCTGTGAATTAAACCCCCCAGGGAGATACCTTTGCTGGAGGCCGGCGCTCATCTCCAGGCACCGAGAGAAGTTGTTAAATGAATAATGTTGACTTACGCTGGGGACCCAATTCTCTCTGAATATAATTCCCCTTCCAGTTCCCCGCAGCTTCCTGGAGAAATCGTAAAAATAATAAACACGCCACGGTATCAGAGGTTTGTAATGCTGCCGCCGCAAATTCTTTCGGGGAGAGAGGCGGGGGAGAAGGAATAATTTGTGATTAATTTTTAAAAGAGGATCATGCTAGGAGTTGATGACAGAATGAGCCGGGGTCATGGTGGCTCAGAGGGGGTGAGCTGCGAGGGTGGGCTCCTGGGCCCCCAGGTGCTAAGAGAGGCAGAGCAGTGACTTCCATTCTGTGTGTGTGTGTGTGTGTGTGTGTGTGTGTGTGTGTGTGTGTGTGTGTTACTGGCTGGGATGGAACCCCCGGTGCATTCTACCTCTGAGCTACACATCCAGCCCTGTTTTATTCCTTTATTTGAAACAGGGTCTCACTAAGTTGCTGAGGCTGGCAGGGAACCTGCAATCCTCCTGTCTCAGCCTCCCCAGTACTGGGATTACAGGCGTGTGCCACCACGCCCGGCTTAGCCAGGCGTCTCTTGCGATGTGAAGCTGGGGGTCCTGGGTCATGATGGCGGTGGGGGTGAGCTTGCAGACCTGGCTTCCTGGCCACCTGTGGCCACAAACGTCTTCACCTCACCTTCTGTGGAGGAGACAGGAGAGGGATTTGGCCCAGGCCTGTCCCCCTCACTCCTCCTTTTCCTCCTGCCAGCCCTGCCAGCTCCCATCTGTCTGTGACACTCACAGGCTTGTCACCTGGGGGACAAGCGAGGTTGTCACCCAGCTGCGGGCAAGGCGGTGAGCCTCTTCGCTGTAATGGTGGAGGGTGGCAGCAGCTGTCTTCCTCGTGCGGCCCGAAGCCTTGGCCGGCCTGGCTCTCGGTGGCCTCCACGGTGGCTCCTGTGTTCCACACAGCATGCCTTCCCCGGCGGTGTGCAGCGGCAGACCCAGGGTCCTCTGTCTTCCAGGGCCGCTCAGGACGGCCTGGCTTCTTGGAGCGGAGGGTGCTCCTGTGGCACCACCGGGGGTTACTAGTGGAGCGCTCGGCTGGGGTCAGAGCGGCCTGGGGACTTTCCCAAGGTCACAAAGCAATTTGCTGGCTGAGCCAGGAATAGATCCTGAGCCGGGCCGCGCTAACCCTGAGCTCAAATTGCTAGACAGGCAGGCCTGTGCAGAGCCGGGGAGCGGTCCCCCACGCTGCCTAGATGTGGGCCAAGGGGAGGGGCCGGTAGCTGTCAGCTCGTGACAGGGACGGCCGGGCCAGGGCCTTCTCGGGGCTCCTGTCACTTCCCAGAGAGGAAGATGTCTTGAACTCAGGCGGGCAGGAGGCGACAGCTGGGTTCGAAGCTGTGAAGGCTTTAGTCGTGTGTGTGTGTGTGTGTGTGTGTATTGCTTTTAAGATCATCTACGTCTGTCTTCCCGGCGACTCTGCGATGCGCTCCAGCCTCTATGCGGGGAGGAGGGCCTGCTGTCACCCATGTCGGCACAGGGGGTGGAGGTGCCGCCTTCTGGAGCAAGCCCTGCGGGTGTCACCTGCATCCTTGTTCAGCGGTGTTTATTTGGGGGCCACCTGCAGCCTTTGTGGCTCCTGGGGATGCCTGTCCCCCCCCAGGCTGCACCGTTGCGTTTAGATCCCTCGCCAGAGGGCTTGAGGGGCCAGAGGCGTCAGGCTGTCCTGCCTCCCTGGCTTCCTCTCCTGAGCATGTGGCAGGAAGTGAGCTAGCTGAGGGTGGGATTAGAACCACCCAGAGGCCTCCCCGGAGGAGGCAGGATTTTCTGCTGGGCTTGGAGGTATTGCAGGAAGAGGTGGGCCAGCTGGATACAGGGGCTTTGGAAGGGCCAGGGAGCAGAGGTGAGGAGGGGGGCCCTAGTCCCACGGGCCTGGGAGGGAGGGCGGACGACCAGCAGATTGGCGTGCCCTATGGACGTCGAAAATGACATGTGTGGACCACAAGTCCTGAGGGCCTAAGGGTGCGGGTGGGGACAGAAGAGGATGGAGCCTGGTGGGGAGGAGCAGCCTGTGGGAGCCCAGGAGGGTGGGAAGGAAGAGCAGCCTGCCTGGGAGAGCTAGGGGGAGGCGCAGTCCAGGAGAGGGGTGCAGCCATTGGCGTCTGCCGGGCTGCTCTGGAACTAGGGGAAGGGTAGCCGTGGTGTGGAGGTCACTCTGGGTGACGTTGCCGTGGGACAGGGGCCCAGGCCTCCGGCGAGGAAGGGGCTGCAGAGCGGCCTTCGGTGGGGGCAGGTGGAAGGCCTCGTCTGGCAAGGTGGCGTGGCAGTATTTCAAGACGGGAACTTTGTAGACTGAGGCTGGATGCAGGGCAGGGAGCCAAGGCCCTGGCTGGGAAGAAGCAGAACCCAGCAAATGGTGCAACTGAGGCAGGGGGATGCTCGCGGAACAGCGGCCTGCGGGGTCCACCTCAGCCTGGAACCCAGTGGCCGCTCAGAGGAGCCTCAGGCGGCCGGCCGAAACTGTGACCCCAAGGACTTCCAGCAGGTCCAACCTTTCCTCCTTGCTTACTTCAATTTGCAAACCCAATTATAAAGACATAAATAAGAGAGACAGAGCCAAAGGCTGCCCGCAGGGTCAGAGCCGGGGGACAGGGCCTGGCCTTGACCCCGTCCTCCCCAGAGCCGCTGGGCAGCAGGCAGGGTGAGGGCCGGCTCCTTGGGGCCTCGGGGTCTTGTCTCTGTGCCTTGCTTGTGGAGTCCGGGAGCAATAAAAGCCATGGGGATTTGAGCGTCCAGGTGACAGTCTGGGACTTCAGTGACAGCAGACAATCAGGAGGTTTGTCAGGAGCAGGGGTGGGGCGCAGGGGATGGGAGAGGAAAGAGCTGTTCTAGAGCAGGGCTCCTTGGGTTCTAGCCGGTGGCACTGGCCGCAGCCTCTGGCCCTCACAGTAAGGGTTTAAACAATAAAGCAGAATGCCCGGCCTGCAGCGGGCACTCGGCCAAGGGCCGTGTCACGAGACCAGAGTGGCTACCAGGAGGCTCCGCGGTGCACAGCGACTGGGGGTTGTTCGAAGACCAGGGGGCAGGCCGGGATGCGACCCTGTGTGTGCAGGTTCACAGGCTGGTGTGGCCCTGGTCAGCGCAATTCCCCGTGTAAAAGAACATCAAAGCCTTTGAAAAATGCGAAGGGGTGGGGGGCACAGGGACCTGGGTGCTCATGGAGACCACGGGGAACAGCCCCGGGCTCCTGTCACTAGCAGGCTCCCCACCCCACCCGGGCATGTGACTATCTCTGCGTGGGGACGTGGGCAGGGGTCTTGGGCGTGGCCACAGTCCTTCTGAGCTGGCTGATGGAGCTGGGGAACAGGATGGCCCTGCAGCTGGTGAGGACAGCTGGTTCCTCTCTGCAGAGCAGGGCCACTCTCCCTGCAGGGAACCACCTAGATTTCTGGGTGCAGCGGAGGCAGGACTTCCTGCCTAGAGCAGCCACACTGGCCTGCCATCTGGTGAACTCTGCAGACCTGGCTTCTCCATGTCCTAACTGTCCCTCCGGGCCCGCCCAGGGTCACAGCTGGCCGCTCTCCAGCCAGGTGGCCAGGTGGCAGAAGCTGCTTCTCAGCTCTGCCTGGAGACAGGTGTGTACACTTTGGAGTCAGGACCTGCAGCTGCTCGGAGCTCCCAGGCGGATGAGCAGAGAGTTGGAGGAGGACAAAGGGACACTGTAGCTTGGGGCTCAGCGGGAGCGGGGACGCTGTGACCCCTCCGGCTCGAGGGCTCGGAGTGTGCGTCCTGAGAATGCGCCAAACGTGTCTGCTGGTGGGGGTTGTGTGCGTGCCTGTGCGAAGGGGTGGGAGGCTGAGCAGGAGAAATTTCTGGAAGCAAAGGGTGCGGGGCCGTGAAGGTTCCTGTGACCCATGCCCGTAGGCCAGGAAAGAACACGGGGTGACAGGGAGTTCCCGGGATGGATAAGCTGTCCTTTGAGGTGTTGATGCAGGTCCTCAGGAAACCACCTGTGTCTCCCAGGAGCAGGTGAGGCCTTCAGATTGGGGCCTCCAAATTGAGGTGAAGTTTTCATAACATAAAATTAACCGTTTTGAAGTGTACAGTTAGCCAGGCGTGGTGGCGCACGCTTGTAATCCCAGTAGTTGGGAGGCTGAGACCGGAGGATCGCAGGTTTGCGACCAGCCTCAGCTACTTAGTGAGGCCCTCCGCAACTTAGTGAGACCCGGTTTCAAAATAAAGGATAAAGAACAGGATAGGGCTGGGGGTGGAGCTCGGAGGTAGAATGCTCCTGGGTTCGATCTCCAGTACCGCAAGAAAAAAATAATTAAAAAATAGTGTGTACAGTTCAGTGATGTTTAGTACATTTGTGGTGTTGTGCACCACCAGCTCGGCCTTGGTCTAGAACGTTCCCATCACCCCAAAGAACCCGTCCCCCAAGCAGCCGCTTCCTGTCCCCGGCCCAGCCCCCACAGCCACTCATCTGCTGTCCCTGGAGACTGGCCTGTTCTGGACATTCCGCACTGCTGGGATCACCCTGTGTGTGGTCTTTGACATCTGGCTTGTTTCACTCAGCATCACGTTTTCGAAGTTTTATGTGTGTTGTAACATGTGTCCCTTTTCAGGGCTGAGTGATACTCCATTGAATGGATAGGCCATTTTTTTTGGGGGGGGGTTACTGAGGATTGAACCCAGGGCCATTCTACCTCCAAGTTACACCTCCAGCCTATTTTTTGTTTTGCAACAGGGTCTCGCTAAGTTGCTGAGCATCTTGCTGAGTTGCGGAGGTTGATCCTGAACCTGCGATCCTCCTGTCTCAGCCTCCCAAGTACTGTAATTGGAGGTATGTGTCATTGTACCTGACTGGATAGACCACTGTGTGTATGTGTGTGTGTGTGTGTGTGTGTGTATGTGTGTGTGTGTGTGTGTGTGTCCTGGGGATCGAACCTTGGAGCCACACCCCCAGCCCTATTTTACATTTTATTTTGAAACAGGGTCTTACTAAGTTGCGAAGGGCCTCACTGAGTTGCTGAGGCTGGCCGCCAACCTGGGATCTTCCGGTCTCAGCCTCCCAAGAACTTGGATTACAAGTGTGCGCCACCACACCCAGCATAGACCACATTTTAAAACCCATTCCTCAGTTGATGGACACTTAGGTGGCTATCATGAACAGCGCCATTGGGGACATCCATGCTGGGGGCTGTGTGTGGACATAGCGTGTATTTCTTTCTCGTGGTGTCATTCATGCTCTATCATGCATTGGGATTGGGGCTTTACTCCTTCTCCTGACTCAGTAATATTCCATCGCGTGGACGGACACGTTTTATTCACCTGTCCGTCCGTGGATGCACAGGCGGGCGGGTTGGGTGCAGAGGACAGCCAGCCTGGGTGCTGTCAACGGTGCCCTGCTGTTCCCACCCCTCACTCCTGCTCCCCATCTGCAGGTGACCTGTAGTCACCAGGACCTGAAGCCCCCACAGGGCTGTGTCTCTCCAGTTGTCCCACGTGTGATTCTTGGCAGGTGGGGAGGCGAAAGATGGCCATCGCCCTGGCTCTCCCCGCCTCCCCGCCCATCTGGTCTGGCGCCGAAAAGCCCTTCCTCATAAAACTTTATTTGCTGCTCCCCTTCCATTTCCTCCTCGCGCCGAGCTGGAGTGATTCTGTGGGCCCTGACTGTGTCTCCGCGCTGGGTGAGGCGTTGTCTAGTTTTAGCTTGTCTGGTCCCAGGCAGATGGGGGACGGACCGTGTACCTTGAGCATCAACGGCTGGAGGAGCTGGGCAGGCGGAGGGGACGGGCTGCAGGTGCAGACCGAGCGGCTCTGTCTAGCTCGCTCCCACTAAGGGTTGGGTACATGGCTCAGTGGTAGAGCGCTTAGCTTAGCGTGCACTAGGCCCTTGACCCAGACAAGGTGGCCAGGCTGCTCCTGGTTGACCAGCTTGTGACCAAAGACAGTGACAGGGGCTGGGGTGGGGGCTGGGTCACTGGTAACATCAGAGTCTAGAAGTACCAGCCCCAGGGCCTCTCCCTGGTGTCACTGTCCCCTGGAAGGTCCCAGCGTCCCCCCCCTTCATCCTCCCTTCCCCTGCCTGGCCCTGGCCCCAGCCGTATAAAGTTTAAAGGTTTTAAATGCAAATATTTCTCTTTTATAGATACCAGCTGTCCCCAACTCTGCAAAAAAAAAAAAAAACCCAAAAAACTAAAAACTGAAATGTGTTTCTTGGATGGTCATTGAACGTGGTCAGCAGGTCTGCAGGTGGGGCATGGTGTGGTCAGTAGCTGTGGAGCCTGCAGAGGATGTGGAGGCAGCAAGGTGGCCAGAGAGGGGGCAGAGGGCAGCACCGCAGAGAGAGTGCCAGGCTGACCAGGGGCCTCCAACACCGAGCTGGGACATGGTGCCCCAGGAGCCATATGGGAACAGAGGTGGGGAGAAGCAGACTGCTCCACTCTAAGGACAGTCAAGAGGGCAGAGGTGAGCCCGCCAGGCGTGGTGACACATGCCTGTAATCTAGTACTCGGGAGACTGAGACAGGAGGTTCACAGGTTCAAGGCCAGCCTCGGCAACTTAATGAGACCCTCAGCAACTTAGACCCTGTTTCAAAATAAAATAGGACTGGGGGAATAGCTCAGAGGCAGAATGCCCCTGGGTTCAACCCTCAGCACCCCCCCCCCACACACACACACGAAGAAGACAGAGGCCCTGTTCCTGGGTAGTGGTTTTGTTCAAACCACACTGTTGAAAATTACGCCTGTGCCCATCTCCTTGGGGCGCTCTTGCACCCTCCTCACCCCCACCCCAGCAGCGTCCGCTCTCTGCCCTTGAAGCCGGGGCCAGGACGTCTGTCCAGGCACCTCCCGCTCCCCGCAGCCTGCCAGGTAGCCGGGATTCAGCCGAGGATTTTGAGTACGCTGCGATTTTATAAAAGCCTGCTAAAATAAGACCACTCAGGGACACAGTCCCTCTCGACTTTACATCACAAATGTTCACAGTAGGAGAATTTGGCCAGGTTTCTCTCAAATATGAAAAATGGGAACTAGGCAGGCGAAGAGCTGAAAACCTGGCACCCCAACCCAGACGGCAGGCGCGGGGGAGGACCGGGCCCTGGGGACACGGTGGCCTCACTGTGCAGAGGAGAGGGGCGCCCTGGGCTCGGAATGTGGAGGTCAGGGGCACCCTACAGATGTGCAGGGACTGGGAAGGGATTCAGACCATCACCGAAGGTGCTCCCACCAAGCGACACTCCCCCATCCAGGCCTGGGCAGAGGAGTAGGTTGTGCAGTGCTCCAGGACCTCGCCCCAAGGCTCAGCCCGCGGGGGCTCAAAGCAAGGAGACCAGGCTGCTCCTGGTGGCCAGCTTGCGTCCCAGAGCCAATGACGGGGCACGGGGTGTGTGTGTGGGGGACGGTCATTGGTGTCCGCAGAGTCCAGAAGTACCAGCCCCAGGGCCTGTCCCTGGTGTCACTGCCCCCTGGGAGGGTCCGAGTGCTCCCCTCCCCTCCAATAGCCCGTCCCCTGCCTGGCCCCGGCCCCAGCCATGTAAAGTTTAAAGGTTTTAAATGCAAATATTTCTCTTTTATAGATGCCAGCTGTCTCCAGAGAGCATGACTCTTCACTGCTCAACTTTATTGTCCAATTAGGTTCCCATATCTGGGTACCGGAGAGCTGGGGGGCCGGCAGGGGAGGGGCAAGGGCTCCTGCAGCCCCACCCCAGCGGGAAGCTGCACCCTGGACCGCGGCTGGGGCCCAGGGGACCTGGGGGGACACATTGCAGATTTCCTGGCTCCGGCAAGAGAGGCAGGAGCTGGGGGCAGTTGGTGGCAGGGATATTCTTCTCTTATTTAGAGAAATAAAAGCCGGCAGCCCCGCGCGCACACTGGCTCCCTTCTTCCCCCCTCGAGTGCCCCCTCCCTGCCCGCCTCCCAGCCGCGCGCGGCGGCGTCCCCATTCACCGGGGCTCGGCGGCGCTCACAAAGCAAGGCAATTAGAATTGAAAATCTATGCAAAACAGCTGTTAACTGATTGTGAAGGAGTGCAGCTGTGTGCGGGGCGCGGATGGGAGCCGGGCGCTGAAAGGGCGGGAAGTGCCCAGGCACCGGGTTAAGAGGATCGCTCCCTGACCTTGTAGAGGGCGTCTGCGCGCCTTAACCCCTTCCTGCTGCTCCAGGTGACCTGCCTCCCACCGCCAGAGAGCTGTCTGCCGCGGACCGGGCCAGGCTCCCCAGCGGGCCCGGGGTGGCGGGACCGGATGGAACTGCTTTTCCTTGCCCCTCTCTGCAGCCATCTCTCCCTCCCTCCTCCGTCCTGTACCCATCCAGCAGATCCTGCCCAGATCTTATCACAGAGCTTGCTGGGGGTGAGGGGCTGAGACAGGAGTCCCCTTCCCCTGTGGGAAGCCCTGCCAGGCTGGGGAGAGGAGCCGGAAACTCCACCAGTCACAGTGTCTCTAGGGGAGCGTGGCAAAAAACGCTCCTTCCCAGGCCCCGCAGGGAGACCTGGGCCCTGGCAGGGGCAGGGCCTGGGAAGCTGCATTTTTCTGTCTCTTCCAGATTAAGACCGCGCCATGGTGTGGTCACTAAAAATGGGACACAGCTCCTGGAGAGACGCATTCCAAAGGCGGGATGGGGACTCTTCCTTAGAAGAGATAAGATTTAAGATGGGCTTTAAAGGGTGGGGTGAGCTGGGTGTGGTGGCGCATGCCTGTAATCTCAGGATTTGGGAGGCTGAGACAGGAGGATCACAAGTTTGAGGCCAGCCTCAGCAATTTAGTGAGGCTCTCGCCAACTTAGTGAGACCCTGTTTCCAAATAAGAAATAATAAAAATTGGGCTAGGGGTATAGCTTGGAGGTAGAACGCCTCTGGGTTTAATCCCCAGTACCAAAAACAAAAACAAAAAACAATGTTCTAGCCAGCTAGCCAGGTGTGGTAGCACACACCTGTAATCCCAGTACTTGAGAGGCTGAGACAGGAGGACCTCAAGTTCAAGGTCAGCCTCAGCAACTTAGTGAGGCTTTCGGCAACTTAGTGAGACCTTGTTTCCAAATTAAAAAAAAAAAATAGAATGGGGCTGGGGGTGTAGCTTGGAGGTAGAATGCTCTGGGTTCAAACCCCAGCACAAAATAAATAAATGAATAAATAAAGGGTACGGAGGACGCCTGGGCCTGTGATAGCCAGGCAGGGAAGAGAAAGAGGAGAGTGGGCAGTGGAGGGGTGGCTTGGCTGTGGTGTGGGCAGGAGCAGCTGAGGAATGGATGGGTGGCTGGGCAGACCCGTCTCCCTACCCCTCAGCCCTTCCTAACCCTTGCCATGTCGTGCGCTTTTGGAATTTGCACACCCCCTGGCGGCCTAGGGCGGGTGGACCACTCAACGCAGAGAAGCTGGGGGAACTGGGTGCTCAGCTCTGCACAGTGAGAATGCCCGTCCCCGACCCCTCCACCTCAATTGGTTTTGGGGTGCTGGACAGGAGAAGTGGGGGGCACAAGTGGGCGTAGACCTGAAAGGCTCTGAGACCCGTCCCCACCTTGCAGCAGGTGTAGCTTTCTTAGGAATGGGGGCGACCAGGCAGGTGGTTTTGGAGACATGCTGCCGGGCATGGCTGCCACATTCTGCACCAGGCTTGTGTTCGAATGTCTGAGCCCTAGGCAAGTTAATTAACCTTCCCGCGCTCTCTCTGTGATGGAGGTCGCCGCTGCTTCGCGGGGCCGCGAGGGCATCCTGCGACAGGAGTTGAGCAGCGCTGCACATGTCAGCGGCTGGGTAAGTGGCAGCCCACACTGAAGTCAGGTCCCTGATGCCTGCCATCCAGGTGCTGAATCAGGTGAGGTGCCACGTGACAGAGAGATGAAGGTGTCACGCACCCTTGCGTGCTTGGAGCAGCTGGTGGGGATGGCGGAGGTCCTGTGCTAGATTTAGATTGTACATCGCCCTGCCATGACCCCAAAAGGAGGCAGAATAATGAAGATGGATGGAAGGAGCCCGCACGCCTTTGCTGGTGCCCAGGGTCTGCCCTGGACCAGGGCTGTACCTGTGCAAGGACTTGGGCTTGTGACCCATTCAAGTGCTGCCTACACACCTGGTACCTGACCTGGCTCGTCTAAGCTGTCCACTCACCTTCCTAATTTCTCGCTGTCTTTAAGCGCCCCCCATTTAACACCTGCCCTCCGGCCCTGTCGCCTGGCCTTTCTAACCGGCATATTGAAGGCAGAGTGGGGGATTTAGGGTTTTGTTTCTGGGAGGGCTCTTGTGAAACAGACCCGGCACAGTGTGTTTGTTGCATGAGTAAACTCCATGCCTGTCTTTCTTTCTGTACTGGGGATTGAACCCAGGGACATTCTACCTCCAAGCCACACCCCCCCCCAGTTCTTTTAAGAATTTTGTTTTGAAACAGGGTCTTGCTTGGTTGCTGAGAGTCTTGCTAAGTTGCTGAGGCTGGCCTCGAACCTGACACCCTCTTGTCTCAGCTTCCCAAGTACTGTGATTCCAGGCATGCGCCACCACACCCGGCGAGGCATGCCTCTTTCTGGCAGTCCCTCTGGGCCTTTTGCTCCAGCCCCCTCAGTTCCTCTGCAGGTTTCCTAGGTTCCAGGGCCCATGGGGGCAGGGCTGGAGTATGCAGATATCCACCTAGGTGTCCCTGAATCAGGCTGTCAACCAGGTGAGGGGCTTGGGGCCCCTGCTTCCTGCTCTGGGAGGCCCGGCAGAGCTTGGCAGGGTTCTAGGATGTGGGTGTACAGGAAAAAGACCACAGAACCCTGGGACGTGCCCCCAGGCGTCCATTGCTCTCTGGCAGGACCATCCTGGGTACCTTTGCTCCTTCACCCCCTCTCCCCTCTTGGCTAGGTTCCCAGGCATAGGGATGCCAGAAAAGAGGCCCAGAGAGGGAGAACTGTGCTCCTGGCTAGCTGGGGTTGGGGGATGAGCTGCTGGGGAGAGAGGAAGAGGACAGGCCTGGAGGGAAATGGAGGATGCCCAGCAACAAGCCTCTTTAGCAAGGGGTGCCCTGCTGCAAGAGAGCAGCTCCCACCCTTAAACTGGGAGGCCGTGCTCCCGGATTACTAATTTCCTCCAGCCGGGTGCACTGACAGTGAATGTCATCCATCTCACCGAGCCAGTCAGCCTGGTGGCCACCAGCGTTTCCTGGCGGAGGTGCACATAGCCAGCTCACTGCTGCCCTCCGGTGGCCTCTGGGGCACCGGGCAGCTTTGGGTTCCCTGGGCCAGCTGGGCTGGGGACAGGCTCCAGGTGAGCAGCTAGGGGCAGCGCTCCTGCTTCACCTGTGTGCACGTGACCCTGAGCATTTCTGGCCCTCGACTTCCTCATTTGAAACCGGGTCTAGACCACCCCTTTCGCCATCCGGTGTGGCCAGAAGTTATGTGGGAGGGAGCAGCCAGCTCTAAAAATAAGTCAGGTGATACCTCTCAGTGGTCAGTCTTAGGGGTGGCCGGCCTGGCCCCCCTCAAACAGGTGGCCCGCTGGCCCCATCCCCATCCCTGGCCCAAGGGCCTCCCCTAGGGAGAAGGGAAATGGACCGAAGGCCCTGGTGAGATCTGGAGGTAGGGCCTAGGTGTCGTTACCTGGGGAACCTGGCTGGGAGGCACTCCTGGCCGGGCCAGGTGCAATATCCTCATTTGCATGCCCCCCCCCCCGCGCGCAGCCTGTAATCCAGGTGGGAAGGGGCAGAGCCCGCCGGGGAGGTTTTTATTTTTGTTTTTAGGGCTGGAGGCCAGTTGTTTAATCCTCTCCCGACACCTCCCTGCCCTCCCCTCCCCCCGCTCGTGACTCCCGGCGGGGGTGGAGGCGCCCTCCCCTCTCCGGGCCGCCAGGGGCCGAGTGAATCGGCCGGCCAGTGCGGGACAGAAAATTTCCGGAGGCCGCGCTGCCGAGCGGTGCGTAAATTAAAGCGTGGACCGAGGCCGCGGCCCGCGGAGGGGCCCCGCGGGAGCAGGCGGGTCGGGAGCCGAGGGGGCCCCTCCCGTGCAGGGCCAGAGCCGCCGGCGCCCGCAGGTAGGAGCCAGTAACGGCGCGGCCGGGCCTCGCCGGCCGGTTTCCCTTTTCGTTTGTGGTCGGCCGGGAGGGAGCCTTGTGCAAGGCGGGGGGCGGTCCGCGTGCGCCCGGTCCCCGGCGCCCCGAGGGGTGCGCGGCGGGGGCGCCCGTCGGCCCCCGCCCCGGAGGGCACCGGCTGGTTGTGCGCCCCGCTGGCGCGGGCCCCGAACGCTCCCGGCCCGCCAGCGTCATCGGGAACAGATGGATGGGGGTGGCAGGCGCCCAGCGCGCGCTCCCGGCGCAGTCCGGGCTGGCGCGGGGAGGGAAGGAGGGAAGGAGGGAGGAAGGCGGGGGAGGCGGCCGGCGGGGACGCAGCGCGCGCCTGCCATGCACTGCGCGGGCATGTCCCCGGGCAGGTTTGGGGCTGGCAGAAGCGCGGGCTGGCACGGGGGCCGAAAGTTGAAACCCACAGCGCGGCGCCGGGGCGGCCCCCCGGGGGGGACTGTTTGCCTCCGGGCTTAGAGTGCGAACGCGGTGGATAAGAGGGCTGTGAAAAGAGGGCGGGCGGGAGCCACCCGGGCCGCGGCGCCCTGCGCGATGGGGACCCCCACCCTTCTGACCCCGCGCTTCCGAGCGCCGTGCGCGGGCGGGGACGGGGCTGGTGGCCCGTGCCCGCCTTGGCGGGGGCGGGGCGGAGGCGGGCTGGGCCGGGGAGGCTGGGCCCCGCAGTCCCTCTCCGCGCCGCCTGTGGGTGCCCAGGAATTTCAGGACGCTCCCTGAGTCATCCCAGTCAAGTGCCTGGGTGAGGTAGGGTGGAGGGGGGTGCCAGGAATGGGGAGGCGCGGCGCTGGGGCCGGTGGCGCGGTGGGTCGTGCCAGTTTCTGGAGGCGGGTGGCCTCGCCTCTGACCGCAACCCCAGCTACTTAATGATCCCCCTGGCGCAGCGGCGCCTCCGTGGACTCTCCAGTCCCAGGGACGTGGGTTCTTTAAAAGAATCAGCCCCCCCCCTCCATATGGCCTTCCCAAAAGTTACTTAAAACGGAGTGGGGGCTTTCTAGGACTTCGTGGCCCAGGCAGAAGGCACAGTGGCCGGAGTGTTTAATATTCAGCTCTTTGAGTAATAAGGTCAGGCATCTCAGAGGAGGGGGCGTTGGGAGGACTAGCGCACACCGCATGTTTTGGGTTGACTTCCCCCCCCCCCAACACACCACCACCACCACCAATAAAGTTGTTCTCCGAAAGGCCCCCGGGAGGCTGGGCTCATCCGTCCGCTCGCTGGTGGGCAGCTTGGTGCCAGGCACGGTTGCAGGCGCCTGGAAGCGTGGACGGGCTCTGCTCTCCTGCCGGGCGTGCTGTCAGCCGCTGCGCCCCACTCGGAGGCAAGTGGCGGTACCGGGCCAGCAAAGTCTCCGGGAGCTTGGGGCAGCCCAGCCGGGGGTCTCCGGGGGCGAGGGGGCGGCGCCGATCGGCCGCGCCGGTGTCCCGGGCTCACCTGGCCGCGGGGCGGGGGAGGGGCCGTGGCGGCGCGGGGCGCTCGGGGCGCCCGTCGGTGCGCGTGCGTGTGTGCTTGCGGCTGAAACCCGACACCTCCCGCTGGCTGAGGTCAGGGAGCCGGGAGCGAGCCAGTGGCCCGGGAGTGGGCGGCGTTGCGCTTGGGTGTGTCCTCGGCGGCGGCGACAGCAGCAGGTGTTTCTTGGCCGGGGCCCCGGAAGCTCCACCTCCCCAGCGGGCCGAGCTGCCGCCGCCGAGCAGCCCCGGGTGAGATAAGCAGTTTAGACAAACACTGGGCGACGGTGGCTCCAGCATGTGTCAGGCGAGGCGGAGCGGCGGCGCCCTGGCATGAAAGGTGAGCGCGCCGCGGGGGGCGGGGGGTCCCCGCGCTCCCCGCCCACCCGAGTCCCCTCCAAGTTCGCGGGTGCCGCGGGGGGCGGCCGCCAACGGCTCGCGGGCAACTTCCCCCGAGTGTGAGCGGCGATAAGAGCGGGAGGGCGGGCGGGCGGCCGACCAGAGGCCGCCCTCCCCGCCCGGGGTGCAGCCTGGGCGGGCGGCCGGCGCGGCGGGGGGCAGGCGGCGGGGCATCCCGGCCAGCTGCGGAGCCTCGAGCTGGGAGGAAAACTTTGCGGCGGCGCGGAGCGGAGCGGGGGGCTGCGCCCCCGTGCAGGTGCTGGCGGGGGGCTCCCGGCGGGGCCGCGCGGCTGGGCTGGGGTTTGCGCCCTAGCTTCTCCCCCCTCCCCAGCCCCGGGGTGCCGGAGGCCGCGGGGAGGGCGGGGCCGGGGCTCTGACCCCCGCGCCCTGCGTCCAGCTCCCGCGAAGGGCGCGCCCGGTCGGTCGGCCGCCTCCCCGCGCCCTGGGCGCGCCCCTCCCCCGCCGAAGATGGCTGCCCGGCTCAGAGGTGGGAGGGCGATGGCACATCCGCCGCCCCCCGCCCGCGCTGCCCTTTTCCCTCCGCGGCCCTTCCTGCTCCGCCTGGATGCGCCTCCCCGCCCCCGCCTCCCGGCCGGCGGCCGCGCTGACGGCGGTGAGCGGCCCGCCCGAGTGGAGCCGATTCAATTATATTGCTGCACCAGAGACACCTCCTCGGCCGCCCGCCCGCCTGCCTCTCCAGCAGGCTAATTAAATTCCCTCGGTGGAGGCGGAGCGGGATGGGGCTCGCCCTCCCCGGGCCGCCCACCCCCCCCCATCCCCACCTCCCCTTCGGAGCGCCGGGTGGGGTGCGGACCAGGGCCGCTGGGGAGCGAGCAGCGCCGGCTGGAGGCGCCGGGCGCGGGGAGGAGTTCCCGGCTGGGAGGAGGGATGCCCCCCGGAGGAGGCCAGGGCTCCGCGGCCCTTGCACGTGGTGGGGCTAGAGCGCCGCTTTTGAGTTTGGAGGGCTGCGTGCCTGGCGGGGAAGCACCTGCTGGCCCCCGGCTGCGTGGTGGATGCCAGCCGGAGTTGAGTCGATCTGGCGCTTGTAAACTGGCCTTTGTCTCAAAGTGCGTCTAAAATACGCCAAGCGGTGCTGCCTTATCTTGGAGCCCGAGGACTAGGGGCCCACACAGGTTGGGGTTTGGAAGCAAAAAGCAGGACCACCAAATGAAAAAAAAAAAAAAAGGATCCTTTTGTCAAAGAGGTTGGAACAAAAGGCGCCCCTGCGCTCTGGGAGGGAGCATCCCGCTTAAGCCGATTTCCAGGAGGCCAGGGACAAAGGGGCGGAGGGCCCAGTGGGGCTTGGGGCAGTGTGTCCCCCTTGGTGTGCGCTGGGGCCTTTTCCTGGGATTCTGCCCGTCTGGGGAGGGGTGGGGGACCCCCCTCAGGTGAGCAGCCCCCGTGGGACCTCCCTTGGTGTTACCTGAGCAGCAGCACTTAGGCTGGCTCACCCTGTGTTTACAGCCACCCCCGCCCCAGGGATGGAGGAACCTGAGGTACAGGCTGCCTGACTCAGCCAGCGCCACAGGTGAGGGGGCCCAGGGCGCAGGCTCCGACTGGCAGTGTGTGTCATCCCTGCCGCCCGAGGTGCAGGGAGTCACGCCCGCCTCCTGGACCAGGAAGCCAGCTGGGGGGGGGGGTCCTGCAGAAGCAGCTTTGGAGGTGCTCAAAGGATTCTTCCGTACAGCAGTGTCAGTGCACGCCCCACCTTCCTGGGGGTGCCCCATGGCTGGGTGCGTGGTTGAGCAGACGCCCAAGCCAGGAGGGGCTGGGGAAGCTGGAGCCAGCCACGGTTTTTACACTCTCCTCCAGCCTGGGGGCTGTGCTGGAGAGGAGCTGGAGAGCCTGGGTCAGCCCAGCCTGGGGAAGGAGTGGGAGGCCCAGCCTGGCTCCAGGCACCGTCCTGTCTACGCAGGGAACAAGGAAGGCAGCCGGCTGTCCTCCACAGTGCGGGCCCTGGCCTGTTGGGAACCGTGTTTAGGATCCCGGCTGGTCAGAGTTGAAAGGGGTTTGTAGATCCTGTAACTTGCTATTTGAACATTCCTGAGCACCAGGCCCTGTGAAGCCTCCGGGTTTGTGGGCCAGGCCTGGGCCGGTTCAGAGATGGCCCGGTGATTCTAATGTGCAGCTGGGGCCCGGTTCACCGCCCTCACGGGTGAGCGCAACACCTCAGACCCGGGCGCTGGCACAGGGCTCCCAGCAGGAAGCCTCCAGTGGTCTTGGCATAACTGTCCCCTCTGAAAGGCCTCTGGCTGCAGGCGACTTCCCTGTCTCTGGAGGAAGTTGGGGGCTGCAGACCAGAGAGCTTTGTGGTTTTGGAGCAGAAGCGGGGCCTCCTCTTGGCTTAGCATCTCTGGCCACAGGGAGGAGAGCAAGACCTGCACAGCGCCACTCTGTGGCGGAGGCAAGGCCTGCACCTCTCCTCTAGAGACTGGCCCAGCTGGGGCAGGTGCTATCCCTTCCCTTTTGGTGGAGGAGGACAGGTCTTTGGGCTACAGCCCCTCGCTGAGGGAGGGTGCTGGTGTCTCCTCCTCTTCCAGAGACGCGCAGGTGAGCAAGACCTGGCCACCACCGTTTTTTCTTGCCCCCAGGAACTCGCAGGGGCTTGTGGAGTTAGCTAGCAAGGCCGGTTTTTCCTGGCTCCGTCAGAAGCCTTGGAATTCCCAGCCTGGGTTACTCTAAGTCCAAAGCCTGGTGGGGTTGGATGGGAGCCCTCTGGGGTAGCATGTTAATTACCCGTGTTGTGGCAACAGCCGCGTCCTCCAAAACCACAGGGCTACGTGGGGCCTGCCCCCTCCTCCCTCCCTCCTTGCCTTCCTCCGGTGCTCTTGGGGAGAGCTGGTTTTTAACCTGCAGAGGTCCATGTTTCAGGTGACATTTCAGCCTGGGGATGGTGTCGCAGACCAACCGTCTTTGCTTTAATTTCTCCCCCCATGGAGTCTCAGATCTCGGTGGCCCGGCCAAGTGCCGGCGGTGGGGGCTGAGGGCTGCTGGCTTCACTTCCCCTCGTTGGCCTTCCTCCCCCCAGCCCGGGCCACAGCCTGGGAGGTGACGTTTCTGAGTGTTCCTGTCAATGAAAATTTATTGAGCGCCTCCTCTGAACCCAGCCGAGCGCTTGCTGCTGGGAGGTGTACAGACAGATAAAACAGGAGCGCGTCCAAAAGCAGCCCTTTGCATGCCTGCCAAAACGCACACTCGGGGGCCTTTTAATCTTGCTTCTGCAGCTCCGCTCCCCCACCAGCCTCCTCACGCACGCCCTCCGCTTAGCCAGAGGAAGCCACACAGTGCTGCCACTGTCCTGCGTCTGGCCAGGGCCCTGTCCTTGCCCAGGCTGCCCCCGGGCCTGGAATTCTCTGGTCAGCTCCAGACCTCTCCTGTCCTGGCAACACCCCGTGCCCACCCCATCAGGGATGGGGCTGGAGAGCCCAAGACCGAGGTCAGACCTGAAGGAACGGGCTACAGATAAGGGGACAGCGCTTGAGGTGGCCTCTGGGTCTGCCCTCAACTACCAGGCAGCTGTGATAAAGGGCATGAAGCTGAGCCTGGTACCTGAGGGTTTCTGGGGAGGGAGGGATTTTTAACTAGAGAATGGGGTGCAGGGGAAGCAGGGGTCTCACCCTGGGGTCTCATTTTCAGCCACTCTGACTCACCTGGGGCGCTTGGGAAGCATGGGTGCCAGGCCGTGTCTCTCACCAGCAAAGTCTGGACCTCTGGGTGGGCCCCCCAGACCCCTGGCGGTGCGCATCCCACTACTGTGGGAAGGAGGGGGCTAGGAGCTCCTCGCCCTAGGGAAGGTGACCTGGCAACCTTCTGGAAATGTCATTTCCAGAATCGGATGGGGAACAGACTCAATGTGGACATCCTCCCCGCAGGACTGGGGACCTGTCTTCTGGCCGGAGAAGGGGGGGTGTGGAAGCCCCACCACCAGGCTCCTGACGTCTCTGGGCCCCGAGTTCACCCTGGGTGGAATATTGAAGGTGATGCTCCGTACCTGGCCCAGGTGTGCTTGGAGCCTGTTCCGTAATAGGGCTTTGTGGTGAGGTCATGGTCGGACGGTCCAGTTCTATGCCCGTGTGGATCACCGGCTGAGCCCTGCGGGTCCACGGCCAGTTCTTCCAGCCGGAGAACTTCCTAGGAATTGCGTAGTGTTGTGGCTTTGGAGCTGCTCTCTTGGGGCGGGGGCTGCAGGTGACCCCACCAGACTGTTTTCCCGGCTGTGAAATGGGCTTGCCAGGCCTTGCTAGAGCAGAGGATACCTGGGTGGTCCTGGGCACTTGATTCTCGGGCCTCAGCTTTCACACCTGGGGCAGTAGGGATGACCTCGTGTCCCCGACGTCTTCAGGCTGACAGCAGCCTTATTACTCAGTGCTGGCTATAGCACCTGGCAGACAGGTAGGAGTTTGCTGGCTCTCCACCCCACTGCCACTCCTGACAGCTTTAGGGTTGAGGATGGGCCGCTCCCCCTTCTCCCACCAAGAAAGCACAGAGGCTCAGGGTGCCAGGTCCGCCCCTGCCAGCCCCTCAGCTACCCAGCCCTTCAGCTGCTCCCCCAAAACCCAGGGTCTGTCTCAGAAGGGGTGTAGGTGCACAGACATGCCCCTCCCCCAGCCCTGCCCTTCCTGTGCTCAAATGGTGGGTCTGTGGCCTCAGGCAGCAATAAAAGGGATCGATCCACGCGCTTTCGGTCAGAGCCGTATTGATGTTGGACAGGTTAAGCCGTCCCGAAGGAAAATCCATGTGTCGGGCCGAGGAGGACAGGCTTGCAGGCGGGGGCCAGGGTGCGGCCTCCGGGCTCCTTTGTGTCATCCATCCCCTGGCTTTCCTCTTCCCAGGGGCTGGAGCAGGCCACCTGCCCGGATTGGGCGCAGGTGCCACCCAGGGGCCCATCCTCCCAGGCAGTCTGCACAGCTCCTGATCTGAGTTCATGAGCTGCTTTTGAGACTTAGTGACCAGATGGGGAAGAACCCGATGTCCTGGTGTCCAGAGGCGCTACAGCCTTCCTGGTCAACGCCAGCCCCGGCTCATGTCCAGACACCAGGCACCGTGCTGTGTGCTGGGCACGGGGGCATTGCTCCCCTCCAGTGATCCCCCCCCCCACCTCAGGAGGGTCTGACCTGCCAGGGAGAGATGATCCCCATGTGAGCAGGAACCGGGAAGAAAGGCCTGGGGGACCCCTTCATCTGCCCGCCCGAGGGCATCAGTAGAAAAGTAGTGGAATCCAGGCCCCAGACTCCGAGTCCGGTCTCCCATCCGACTGCACAGCTCTCCTGTACCGCCCAGAGGGAGGGTCTCTGGCTGGCGTGGAGCGAAGGCCCTGGTTAAACTGGCATTCTTCACCGGGTCTTGGGACATGATAGGATTCTTCCAGCAAGTTCCCAGCACGTGTTTATCTCTGAGCAGACTTCTGTAGGTTTTTTTTGCACGTGGTATGTGCTATTTATTCTGTTCACTCAAATAAGTGAGGTTCCGATAGGTGGCAGGTGCTTGACTCTGTGCTGAAGAGCCAAGATGGAACCCTGAAGGCTGTAGGAACTCCGCCCTTCAGGGCTGTTCATCAGGCCCTTGTCCTCTGCCCTCCGGGTGGCTGGGGAAGGTTAGCTGGTCCACTTCGCAGATGAGAGGGCAGAGTCTCAAAACCAGCCCTGGGAATGCCCGGCCCAGTGCCCCGCTTGGCCCCGCTTGGCCCCGCGTCTCCGCGTGTTAGCGAACCCATTTGGTTGGTCTTGAAGATTTCCTGAAACTAACTGTTGGAGGTGGCGGGGAGTGGAGGAGTGCGCTGGGACGAGTCTGCTTTTGATCAGACTGACGTCTAGCTGCTCCCTCTCAAACGCGCAGCCCTTTAGCACACAGTCCTCTTGGAGCTTGCTCCTTCCCCCTAAATGTGTGTCTGCAGAGAACTGCATAAGACTGGAGCCAGTGATTCTTAGTGGGAATGCAGAACCCGGGACCCTGACCAACGCTTAGGCATGGGGTGCACGCTCCGAGCAGCTGGTCCCCATGTTGGGACCGGTCAGGTTTCATGGAGTGACTCTCCATGCCCCGAGTTCCTGATGGCTGTACAGAAGGTCCCGGCCCACGCTGGGACAGCTTAGCTTGACAGAGCCGAAGCAGCATGCACTTGGTAGAAACGGTCCTTCAGATTTCGGATCTGGATCCGCTATCACGAGGGGAAACAGCCCGCGTTCTAGCGTATGCTGTGCCGCGGAGCTGAGGCAGTCTGCAGGTTGGGGGAGTACGCGCATTTTTAGATTCCTGGTATTTTCCGCTTACAGTGTATTTTGGAACAAACCCCCATTTTAAGTGAAGGCACATCTGTGCTCTGTGGTTGACTGTGGGTGTTGGGGTGTCTCCAGCCAGGGCCTACAGAGTGCACAGCATCGGGGCCATGCGCACGGAGCCCCAACACCAGCTCCCAGATGTTCTGTTAAGTAGGTTCCAAAAAGGGGAAATGGCTGGGAGCAAATCCCTAAAAAGATACTGCCTGTCATCCCAGTGCTTGGGAGGCTGAGACAGGAGGATCGCAGGTTCGAGGCCAGACTCAGCAACCTAGTGAGACTCTAGTTTCGGAACAAAAAATAAAGAGGGCTGGAGGTGCAGCCCAGAGGTAGAATGCCCCTGGGTTCAATCCCAAGTACCAAAAACAAAAAAAACAAAAAAAGAAAAAAAGATACAGGTTGACCATCCCTAACCCGAAATGTTCCCATATCAGAAGCTGTTTAAACACCAGTGTGTTGCCCCAGGTAGAAAGATCCCAGTTGGAGTTACGGAGGGGTGTGTGTGTGTTGAGAATTGCAGAATTCTTTAGAGCTGGGTGGCTGGCCACTCTGCAGTTGTTGGAGCCCATCGTAGCCAGAAGGAGTTGACCCCCGAGTGCCCTCTTTGGGGTCAGGCTTTGGGACCAGGGAGCTCATAGCTCCTGGTTTGTGACTGTCTTGGGGGGACTTTTCTCCAGTGGCCCTCCTCCTGAAGTCCATCTTTTCAACAGGGTTGTTGTATTTTCCAGGGAGGCATTGAATGATGTCTGGGCACAGAACGTAGGGCTTTGAAGATGGTAGATGAGCCGCCAGATGGGGGAGGCACCCGGAGAACTTATTCCAGAGCTTGCCATGGGCGCCGTGTATTTCCTGGGCCCAGGTAGATGATACCAGGGCAGGGTGTGACTACTCGGGTTGCTGTTCAGAGAACTGCTGTAGGCGTCTGCTGTAGCCTGGGCTCCTGGCCACCCACAGCCCCTGTTGGGTTCACAGATGGGCTACCTGTAACGTAGTGTAGGTGTGTTTTTTGGGGGAGAGGGTCTGGCTGCCACTTTGAGCCACCGGGAGAGTGGATCTTTTTGCGAAAGCAGATAACCTGGTACGACTTGGGGCAAGTCCCGGCTTGAAGGAACTATCTCTGATTAAAGGGAGACCCACCTTCGGTGACGTGTGTTAGGATCCTGGCCTCCCCGGGCAGGCCCGCACCCTGTCCTCTTCCCGTTGGGTCTCAGATAGAGTTAACTCACAGGTAGCCTCTGGTTTAAGGGGCCTGGCCTTGGCCCAGGCTCATCGAGCTCCTGCTGGGCTGTCCTGTGCCCAGGCCTGCGTACAGGTCACGGCCGGGGAGGAAGCTGGCTGCTGGGGACCTGGGTCCCTCTTCCAAGGCTGCTTTGCCCTCCCTGCCCTGGACCACCTCCTCCACCCACTCCTGGCACCTCCGAGCACCTGTGGATGGCCTGTTCAGGTGCATCCTGGTCCTTGGGTAGGGGTTCAGATGACATTCCCCCTGGGTGCAGCTCGCAAGCTCAGCACTGAAGGACCAGGTGCTCCTAAGTTCTCCCCCCGCCCCTGGCCCCTGGTGCCCTCTTTCTGGAGTAGCTTCCCCGTCCGCTGAGTGGGGGCAGGAGCTTGTTAAATCCTTAGTCTCCTCCAGCCCAGGGGACAGGGAGCAGGAGTGTGGGGGGCCCTGGGGAACTGGGGCTACAGAGCCCTCCTTCCGCCTCTCAGGTGTCACCCTCTCCGAGGGCCCGACCTTGACCCTGCTGGCTTGCATCCTGCTGTCCGGTGGAAACTTGGAGGCCTCGGTGGCCTTGTCCTGGCTTGGGTGTCTGTGCTCGGGACCTGCATCAGACAGTGTCTCTGCGGGACACGGGCGGCGTCCCCTGAAAGGGCCCTTTGTGGTGGGGGAGGGCAGAGGTGGCCCGGTGAGCTCGGGTGCTGCGGGTGGACGTTGCGCGTTCTCTTTTGACGGCGTGTGCTGGCTCTTGTCCTCGTCCCGTCTGTACCATGGGCGCAGCACACGTGGGTGCCCAGGCAGCCTCCTGTAGCTGCAGGGCCGAGAGCTGCCGCACTGAAGGGAACTCTCTCCCCACCTGTCTGTGTGCGGGAGCTGGATCCTCCCCAGCTCTTGTCCTCTGAGCCCAGGTGACATGCAGGTCATTTCCCCTGGGACTGGGGTGAGAGAGTCCAGCTGTGCGGAATGGGTAGCCAGGGTCCGGCCATGCAGAATGGGGTTAGGGTCCGTCTGCGGAATGGACAGTGCCTGCAGGACAGTGGGGGCCGGGGGTCAGTGAGGCCAGGGACCAGCCCTGTCGGGTGACACGTGGGACTGCTGGCTGTCCGCTCTGCTGTTGCTCGGACTGGTTCGCGGGGTCTGCTGCTGAGTAGGGTGCGTGCAGGTGGCTAGGGGAAGCAGGTGGCGGGCCCCAGTTCCTAGCGAGTGCTCCGCGAAGGGTCATCGCTGCCATCCTTGTCCTCCGGCCCTGGGCACCGGCCTCTCGGCTTCCCTGGTCTGTTTTGTCCTGCTGTCGGGTCAGCCGGCCCCACCTCCCCGGCCCAGCACCCCTGTCAGCTCTGCAGCCCTTCGTCTGTCCGTGCCAGCTCCTCGGCACGCAGCAGCCGCTCAGAGTAATCACGTCAAATGTCGCCGCCATCTGTTGCCTGACTTCTGTCCCTCGCCGGCACCGGGAACTCCCGGGACTCCCAGTCTGTGGCCTTGAACCTCGGTGCTAGGCCACTCCTGGGCAGCCCCTGTGAGCCCGCCCAGGCGCCTACCCCTGTCCAGCACTGTGGCCTTCCCATAGACCTCGGTGGCGCCCTTCCTGACACCACCCCTTCCCCAGCCAGGACCCCCTTCCTGGGAACCCAGCCTGTACCTCTCACCAGTCCCTCTGGCTGCCATGGACCCAGCACCTTGGCCTCCAGCACACCCCCGCGGTTTTGCCTGGCTCCTCTGCACTTGTGGGCCTCCCCCTCCCTGCACCCCAGTTCTTCCGCACAGCCCGGGCGCAGCAGGGCCCTTAGCCTGGCTGTGGACAGAGAAAGCCTGGGGACAAGCCCAGGGTGTTAGGCTGAATGTGGGGTTCACCGTGGCCGCTGGGAACCCCAGAAACTTGCTGTGGGGAGACTCTGCTCCACGCTGATGGGCAGCCTCTCCTGCCCTCCACCTTCTGCGAGGACTCTGCTTGGGAGGCCCAGCCGCCCTGCGGTCTGCGTCCGCCTTGCTCCTGGGGAGGGACTCTTGTGGGTGCTCAAGCTGCCCACACCTGCTGGTTCCGCGTCTGGGCTGCCTGCTAGAGCCTTGCCAGACTCTGGCGCTCAGTGCTGGCCCAGGCCTGGCCGGCTGGTTCCTAGGGCACTGACCTTGGCAGCAGAGCAGTGTGGGTGCGCACAGCCTGGGGTGCGCGTGGCTCAGGCACAAGCAGCCTCCTGTGCACCGGAGCCCCCTCCCCGCCCCCACCCGAGAGAGACCGCCTCATGTGGTGAACGCAGAACACGCCAAAGGCAAACATAATAATGAATTTATTATGAAGCCGCTCTGGCTCAGGGGTCACGTGGCACCTCATGCCGCCGCAGCCACCGGGTCCCTACAACAGGGTGACCCCGGGCCTTGTTAGGGCTGCAGAAGCTGGGTCCCTGGGGGGAGCAGGGACCATGGGCCCGGGGCTGGGGGACGCTCTTTATTTGTTCACAAACATTTCTTTCTGCTGTAATGAAAAATTACCAAGAGGGGTGATTAGAGAATCCAGGTCCAGATTGCGCACGCGGCCGAGAGCGAAGCCCCGCTGGGCCCAGCCTCACAGGGTGTAATTACCCCGGGGGGGCGGCCGGGGGGAAGGGGCGGATTGGTGCTTGAACCGGGACCCAGCAGAAAATTCATCTCAGCTATTAGCTTGTAATTACAGAGCAGCGAGGGAGCGGGCCTGAGGTCTGGTGCCAGGAAGAGCAGGCATGAAAGGAAGCAGTAATTATGGGTTCTGCGGGAGACTGGGGGGGAGGGCGGCCGCAGTGTGCTGATTAATAACCCCCCCCCCCAGTGTGGGGAAGAGGGGGCAAGGGCCAAGAGCAGCAGAGGCCTCCCCCCTCCAGAGACCCCACTGTCCCCGGGTCGGTTCTGCAGGACCCAGAACAGGGTGGGCTTGGGACCGGGTCACCTGCCAGTCAGCAAGGCGCTGCTCTTCCTCCTGGTTTTTTTTTTTTTTTTTTTTGAGCACTGTGCTGTTTCTGACAGTATTAGGAGCCCAGGCGAGAAGAGGGAAGTATTAAGTAAAGAAACCTGCACTTGGGGGTGGCAGGGAAGACGGGCCCACCCGGCGGGTCCTGAGGGTTGTCATCTCTCCAAATCCTGGCTGTCCCTTGAGACAGGGCCCAGCTGCTGTGTGCGCACTGGTGGTGGGCCTGCCTGTCTCTGTTCTGACCCGCTGGCTCCCGGCAGTGGCTCAGGGGCTCTTAGCTCCTGATTCTGAATTGGTCCTGGGAACAGCAAGCTGAGGCTGGGGGGCATTCCCTGCACCCCCCTCTGTTTAAGGGTACCCAGGGCTGAGGAACCTGTGGGTACCTGATGAGGCGGCCCTTTCCTGGGGGGGTTGAGCTGGCAGGAAGGATGCTGTCCAGAGGGGCACAGTGATGGGAGTAAAAAGAGACAGGGAGGCTCCAGGTGGCTCCGGGCCACGTAGCCCCCCGGCTTGTTTTCCTGCCGAGCGGCACATGTCAGGAGAGTGCGTGTGTGGTGCAGAGCCCCCCTGCCCTCGGCCCTCATCCATCACAGGCCTTCACGCTGCGGAGCTTATTCCCAGCTGTTAGGATAATGAATTCACATGAGCTGATAATGTAGACAAGAATTCAGTCAATGGCCAGGAGCGCAGAAGTTAATAAATACCCCTCTAATGAGGGCAGGGGGAGCAGGCACCCCGCGCTGCCCCTTCTGGGGGTCTCCCTCTATCCTCTCCCCTCCCCGCCGGTGAAACCCGGGGCCTCCGTGGACACGGTGGCCCTGCCCTGGCCTCGGCAGAACGCCTGTGTGGGGGCGGCCTCCCCCTCTGGGGAGGACTGGGCACAGTTCAGCCAGTGGCCCTGTCCACCCACAGCGTGCCCGGGGGCTCTGCACCGGGTCCTCACCCGGAGGAAGCTGTCCCCAGGCGGCCATGCCGCCGCCCCCCGCCCGCGGCTGCTGCGCACGTGAAGAGGGATGCTAATTTTAGACTCCCCTAATGAATCTGCTGGTTCGGATTCTATTTTAAGTGACCTGACATCAGCAAAGCAGCTTCCCAGGCTGGGAGCGCGCTGACACTGGCAGGGACGCGGGCTCAGGGGTCCCCCGGGGAGCCTGGGGGGGCGCACCCTGGGCTGTAGGCGGCTGGCAGCCTGGGGAGCAGGGCTGGGCTTTGTTTGCAGGGTGGGGGGTCACTGTCTGAATGTCCTCAGGAGCAGGTGACAGCTGGCCATGCGGTGGCCACGGGCCCAGGGAGGGGCTGCGGTGAGGCCCTGGCGGAGCACCCAGGCCTCCCCCTTCACCTGTGCACAGCATGCAGCCTGTTCATGGCTGGTGGCCCCGGGCTCCTGTTGGCGGTGCCAACTTAATGCAATCCATTCACTCCTGGAAGGAGAGCTGTTGTTGAAAACCTAGGTCGACGCAGAGAAATTAGAACACAGAGGTAAAAAGGATAAACTGTTCTTCCTGTCGCCATGTGGTCCTGGGACCCAGGTGCTATTGGGCCCAGCCTGGCATTTGGGCCGTGGGCTCAACTTCGGCCGGCCTCTCACGAAGGGTACTGAGCAAAGGGGCTGTGGCACCTGCTTCCTAGGCCTTGGGGACAGGTCACCTGGGCGTACAGTGAGCTGCAGACGCCCATGTCCCCTCTGTCACGGCGGTGCGGACGCGGGGCCCTGGCAGCTTAGTGTAGCAGGACAAGGTGCTGTGTGAAGTGATTGCCACCCTGCCCCGGACCGTGCCTCCGCCCTCCGCAAAATGGCACAGCGACCCCTCTTGTGGGGCATTAGGGTTGGCACGGGGTGGCTTTTTTTTTTTTTTTTCGGTAGTGGAGAGTGAATCCAGGGGTGCTCGACCTCTGAGCGACACACCCAGCCCTTTTTATTTTTAATTGGGAGACAAGGTCTCCCTGAATTTCCCAGACTGGCCTCAAACTTAGATCCTCCTGCCTCGGCCTCCAGAGTGGCGGGGGTGACAGGTGTGCGCCACCACTCCCCTGGAAGTCTCCTTCCCTGGAAGGGATGAGAAAGGCCTGGTGGGGACCTGTTCTTACTCCGCTGGAGCCAGGTGCTCTCCAGCCGTTGTGTGTGCACCTGCGGTCGGGCGCCGTGGGCAGGCCTGGGGCTGAGCAGGGGGACAGGTTGAGCAGTAGGATCGTGAAGTCCAGGCCCAGGAGATGGGGTCAGGGCCTAGCCGTGCTGCTCAACTGTGTGACGTCAGGCGTGACTCAGAACACCTGTGTCCCCGCCTGCGCTCTAGCTACCTGGGATTGTGATTGTGGGATGGCTTGAGGGGTGGGGTTCAGGGACGGACGGTGGGCCGTGGCTCTGCAGCCTCCTGCACTCATTGAGGGGCTGTCTTGGGGGAGACTGGAGGACTGTCTAGCTGCCCCTGGGTAAGGCGGTCTCTGCTCACATCTCTTCAGCCAGCATGGCTTCCCAGGGATGGCACCCAGGGTGCTTCAGGGGTAGTAGGGCTAGGGGTCCAGTCCTTGTCCCCGCAGGCAGCATGGCGGGAGATCTAGGCACCCTCTCTGGGCTGTCCTGTGGGTCAGCCGTCCCTGGCTGCCCTGCCTGCTCAGAATCACGGAGCCTGACCTCTACCCAAGCTGTGTGGGCTCCTGGCAGGGTGGGTGGGAGACCACCCGGCAGGGGTGCCCACCTGGGTGGCCCACGTGGCTTCTGATGCCAGGAGACGCTTATCCATCCAGGAGGGGTGGACAGAGCAAAGATGGCAGCATGTGGCTTCTTTGTGTGTCCTCTGCCAAAAGGCCACATGTAATGGCTTTTCACAGTCAGTGCTGGGAAGTGCCCGGCAGGCTCTGAGGCCTGGCACCTATCCCTGTGTTACAGACCAGGAAGCAGAGGCCCAGAGAGGCAGAGTACCTGGTCCGAGGTCACACAGCTAAACTCAGGCTTTCTTCCTCCTGTACTGGCTGCGTCCCCTTGGCCTCTGTCCACCGTGGGGGACCAGGGAAGGCGGTCCAGAGAGCCAGGAGAGGATGGCACAGCCTGGGGGGTGTTATGTGTGACTGGGGGGGTGCTGGGCACCAGTACCCACCGAGTGTGGCAGAGGCCTTGGTGGGAATAGCTGGCAGGGGCAGGGCTTCTGTGGGAAACGGGGGTTTTCTGGCGATGGGGCTGCAGGTGGGGGACCCTGTGTCCTCCCCTGCTGTGGGGCTCGCGTGGCTGGGACAGACAGGCAGGGCCCTCCTGTGCCCCTCCAAAAGGAGCCAGCTGAGGACACCCCGGGTCGGCCTCTCGGTGCTCAATGGGCCTGCAGCCGTGGGCGGCTGTGTGCCATGTGACCTGCCCAGCAGCTGGGAGCCCAGGGGCACTTGTGGGTCCTTTGTTCCCGTTGCACAAGAGGGTGGTGCTCCCTCCAGCCGGCTCCGTCTTCGGGTTTTCCCTCACCCGCCAGCCCCCCAGAACATGCCACACGTCCCCAGTACCCTGGAGAGGGTGGCGGCCAGCTGAGCCCAGCTTTATGTAACTCGGAATTAGGGTACACAGCCAGGCCTGTGGTCCTTGGGGACATCAGGTGGGCAAAGGAGGGCTCTGGGGGGTCCTGCGGGTGTGGTCCTCTGGGGGACCCAGTTCTGGCCATGTCTGCTTGCCAGCCGTGGGGACAGTGTGGACACAGTTCCCTGCAGAGGTGAGGTGGGCCTGGGCGAGGGCACCCCTGGAGGGATCCCAGGGTCCCCCTCCCGTTCCTCAGCTTTCTAGCTGGGCTTGGGAAGTGAATTCGCACCTGCCTGCCTGTGACCCTGTTGCTTCTGCCAGTTGTGAGGCCCCATCCTTGATCTACTCCCTCGTTAGCGGTTCTTGTGTCTGTGGTGGGCCAGGATGGAGCAGGGCCTGCGTTGACTTGCACATGGCACCGCCTCGTTGACACCTGGAGAGGCCAGGCCGGTGTCCTGTGCCGGTCACCCTTGCTGCTGCGCCTGGGCTCAGACCTCCTGTCGGTGGGAGGAGCCGGTCAGCCGCGGTCTCCAGACCCATGCAGTTTGGACCTGCCATCTGCCGTTCTTAGCCTGTCCAGGCAGCGTCCTCTGTGCCAGTGAGGGGCCTCAGTAGGGGCTGTGGGGGCCATGTCCCTTCCACTTCCTCTTCCCCCTGCTGTGGGGCCCACTCGAGGTGGCTGTGGTTTAGGAGCTCGGGGCCCTGGGCTGGCCGGCAGGGTTCAGGGCCTGGGTCTGCTGTGGCTGCCCATGTGGGCTTGGCTGGTGTGAACCTCGCTTCTCTTCTCTGTGCTGTGGGGACAGTGATGGTGCCAGCCTCCCTGGAGCACCGCATGGCCGCCTGGCGTTCTGTGCCGGGGACCCCGGGCTGCTGCCGCGGTGGTCTCGTTGGTCCTCGACTCGCCCAGCACCTTGCCTCGTTCTCGCACTGTCAGAACCTCTGGGGTCCCGGGTGCCGGCTGGGCCCTGGGACACGGGCCTGCTCTGCGCAGCGCTGGCCTCTCCTGCTCTTGCCTGCCCGCGGCGCCGCCGCTCCGCTCCTGTGCATGCTGCCTGCGCGGTGCTGGCGCTCTGCTCTCTGGGTGATCCTGGTTCTTCTTTTCCTGTTTCAGGCATGAGCCATGAGCCCAAGTCCCCTTCACTAGGGATGCTTTCCACCGCGACCAGGACCACCGCCACCGTCAACCCCCTCACCCCCTCGCCGCTCAATGGCGCCCTGGTGCCCAGCGGCAGCCCGGCCACCAGCAGCGCGCTGCCGGCCCAGGCCGCCCCGTCCTCCAGCTTTGCCGCCGCGCTGCGCAAGCTCGCCAAACAGGCCGAAGAGCCCAGAGGTAAGAGTGCCGTGGCCGCCGCTGCACCGGGCACCCCCTCCCCGCCCGCCAGCGGTGCGGTGACAGGAAACAGCCGTTCACCAGCCCAGGAAGCCGCCCGATGGCCAGCGCCACACCACCGTGCGCACACTCACTCCACCCTCCCTGCGGGGCCGTGCTGTCCAAACCACAGGCCCTGGCCCTGCCGCCGGCCGCGCCTCTGCTTCGCTTCTCTGCTTCCTCTGCCCGCCTCTCCTTGCTGGACTCAAGGCTGCTGGGGGAGCAGGGGTGCATCAGTGGGGAGCTGGACTGGCCACAGGAGCCCAGAGTGCATTTGGAGGGTCGCTGGGCCCTGGCCCCTCACCCAGAGCCCTGCCTGACTCTCGGGAGCCCCTTGCTGGGTTAGCCGACCAGCCTGGCTCCGGGTCTCCCCATGAGGCAGAGAGCTGGGTGTCTCTAGAGACTTTAGTTGGCCTCAGAGCAGGGTTGTCTGGGACAGCTGACCCCACCCTTGCTTAATTCCCCCAGGGTCCAGAGCCCTGGATTCTGGTGTCACCTGGGCCGACGTGGTGGGTGACGGAGCGGATGCTGGTGCTCCCTGGCTCTCCAGGCCCCCCCAGCTCATGGTGACCATAGGCTGCCCTGGTCAGTGCTGGGCAAGGGCTGCTGATAGGAGGGTGCGGTTTACGGCCACACTGCCGGTGACGTGGGCCGCTGTGGATTCTGCCTGGACCCCTTGGAACCCTGAGCTCGCTGCTCAGAGCCGGGAGCTGAGGACACGGGAACCTGGGTGGGGCTTCAAGGCTCAGGGTCCCAGATCTGGGGCACCAGGAACACCATGTAGGAGCTGTGGCCTCCAGCCCTACAGGATGGGCCTTGGGATCGTTGAATCTCTCCTCTTCCCGGGTCCCTCCTGCTGCCTGGTTGTCTGGGTGGCAGCGGGGTAAGTGCAGGGGAAGGAGCCGGAGTGGACGGATGGGGCTGTGGCCCAAGAGGGGACGCCTCTGCCCCGCCAGGAAACGCACCCTTACCGCCTGCCTGCTCGCGCCGTGGGCCATGCTGTCCACCCGGGCAGAGTGAGGCTGCCGGCAGAGCCCCCACCCCCAGCGCTCTGGGCAGCTGAAGAGCGGGGTGCTCAGAGGAGGCACAGAACTCCCTGCCCGCCGCGGCCACAGGACCCCGAGCGCGGTGTGCGGACTCGGGTCCCTCGCGGCAGAGGCTGAGGGAGGGAAGGGTCGAGAAGCTGCCGGGGTGTAGTTTGCCAGTGCTCCTCTAAGTCCTGGCTGGCACAGGCTGTAGAGAATCCTCTGGGCCGGAGCCTGGGGCAGTGCTGCACAGGACCCAGCTGTGAAGGGCAGCTCCCCGACTTGCAGGGACAGGGCGGAAAGGCCCATAGGGTGTCTGTCCCCCCGCGGGCCCGAGGCGAGGCTGTGGGCTTCAGCGCCGGGCCTCGGTTTCCTCTGCTGCCCTGGGCTGTCATCGCCTCTGCCTCTAGTGGTGGGTGGGTGAGTCGGAGGCTGCTGGGCCTCCCCGGCGGGGGACAGCGTGCCTCTGGATGCTGGTGGCCACTGGGTCCTGCTCCCTCTCACTGTGGCCGGGCACCCCGGCGTCCAGGGACTTTGTAGTCATGCGCCCCTGGACTCCCCTGAGGTAACCCCAAGTGTGGGGGTCATGTGTGTGGACACGGAGCAATGTGGGGACCCAGGACACCCTGACACTGGCACTCGCTGTTGGGCCTGGGCCTCGTGTCCGCCCGACGGGAGGTGCGGGCATTCTGTCGGCCACAAGGCCAGCCTGAGGCTCGCAGAGCCCCGGGTGCAAGTCTCTGTCCGGGCAGCCCCAACCACCTGACTCTGTCTTGATGAGGAAGTCCTCAGACACGTCCCAGCATCCGCAGCCACACGCCACACCGGCTCCGATTTTCTGTCACCCCAACTTGGACCCTGCAGTTCCCCCACTCGCAGAATTGCCTGTCAGCCCTGAGTTGGCCCGTTGTACGGATGAAGACGCTGAGGCTCAGAGAGGTCAAGTCATAGGCTGAGGTCACACAGCGGGCAAGGGCATGCACGTGTCCCTTGCTGCTGCTGCGGCTATGGCTTGACGCTTTCCCAATGGACTCAGAGCCGGAGTTAGGGGTCCTAAGCAGACGCTTCCTGCTGGAGGAAGCCCCCTGACCCAGCAACTGCCTGCTGTGCGGGGGCCTGGGGCTGGGAGCTTAGGCCAGAATGCTTAGCAGGGGCCAACTGCCTCCTGGGCGCAGTGCTCCCGCACCCACCCCTTCTACCTGGCCAGCCCCGTGGGAGGAACCGCGTGGGGTTGGTGCTGGGAGTCTGGGCTTATTTTTTAACTTCTTAGATACGGTTCATGTGCTGGAAAGTCTCCCCATACAGGGCGTTTGCAGCTCGCCCAGCTGGCTCTCCTGGGGAAGGAGGTTGTCATCCTCCAAGAATGCCCCTCCCCATCGGCAGCCCAGCCCTCCCCTGTGAGCCAGTGTGCCTGGTTCTCGCCCTTGGATGCCGTCTGTCCGCCTGTCCCCTCTCCACGGCTGACCCACGGAGGCCAAGGGGACGCGCACCCTGCCTGTGTGGGGCTCGGCATGCCCTCCGGCCCTGCCTGTTTTGCTAGTGGATGAGGTGGCTTCAAGTTTGCTCCAGCCCAGGCCATACGCGGGCAGAGGGGCAACTGCAAACTCCAGAGGTTCGCGTCCCCGCCCAATGCGTGTCCTCCCTGCAGGACGGGGGCCACGCCTCCACTCGAGCAGGGACCCTGGGCAGAGGAACAGGGATGGAGGCAGCAGCTTCCAGGCCACAGGAAGGCAGGGAGAGGAGCTGAGCCTCACAGGTCTACAGGAAGGTGTCATCCAGCACAGCAGGGGCCTGGCCCTGTCCCCTCCACCAGCCTTGGTGGCCTGGCGCACGCTGGTGCACCTGCCCTGGCCCCATCCGCCCCTCACCCGCCGCTTCTGGAAGCTGCACGTTTGTGTTTAGCCGTGTGACCGTGTTCGCCTCCGCTTCTCAAACTAATGTCTCTCCTCGTCATGTCTCGAGGGTGCAGTTTAAAAATTCAATTCAGACAAAGCAATCCGCGTGCCATCTCGTTTGCCGTGCCCCCAGTGGAAGGCTGAGGAGAGAGCAGCAGAACCAGCCAGCACCCCCCCTCCGTGGCTCCCGCACAGGCCTCCTGCGGCTCCAAGATGCCTGCCAGTCACCAGGGCTGGGCAGGGGACCCGCCTGACCCTTTAATCTCCTCCCGCAGCAGGGGCGGGCAGGCCAGTCGACACCTGGCAGTCAGCTGACTAGTTCCCATCCTGACACCCTAATTCACTTGCTGTGCAGCCTGGGCAGGTTGGTGCACCTCTCTGAGCTTCCGCTTTTCCTTAGAATTAAGCAGGTGTCTCCACCCCACGGCAGCTGGTGAGAACCCAGTGAGTATAAGCACACAGACAGGTGTGGACAGCGTGCGCGGTAGACAGGGGCGCCGGCACTGTCGTCTCCTGGCCCAAACTGCCACCTGCTTGGTACTTTCCCCATCGCCACCACCTGCTCCAGCTGCCACTAATGCCACCCTCTTTGCCCTCCCGATCCCGTTGCCGCCTCCTCGTCTAGCCCCCGTGTTGTCCTGGCCTCTGGCGGGTGCGCTGGGACAGGCCATGTTTGTGTCCGCCACGCTGGGCCTGATGGAGGGAGCCCGCCATGCCAGCTCTCGGGGTGGGGGCAGGGTGGCCACCCACTGCAGGTGGCCGGTCACCCTGGGTGTGCTGCGGTCTCACCCTGACCTGGGAGAAATGGGGCTCCGAGTGCCAAGCCCACCCTGCTGTTCTGAAGGGAGCCATGGCTGCGGGTCTGGCCCCGAGTTGGTCCTGGACTAGATCCCTGGCTCCTTCCTCGGTGAGCCAGTGTTCCCGGGCCATGTCCTGCCCTGGCCGCTGCTGGAGCCCCTCCTCAACTCTGCGGCCACCAAAGGGTCATCGCCTGGCAGCCTCTGAAGCTGCCGGGCTGGTCCAGCCTTGACCCATCAGAACCTCTTCTGCACAGAAACTGTCCAGCCTCCCATGTGCGTGAAGCTCCAGCCTGGGGGTCCCGAGGGCTTGGGTCCCAGCCCTGCATCCTGAGCCGCCTAGCCTGTCTGGGAGCATCAGGGATTCCTGATTTGTCCTGTGGCCTAAGCAGTGCTTGTTGAGTGACTGAGCGAGAGGCGCTGGGTGCCCGAGGTGCTGATCCCTGAGCTGCTGGCCCTGACCCTGCAGAGGGCAAGCCGCATGGTCCCCACACTGCCTTTGCCAGACAGAGCCAGGGTTGCTGCGAGGGGTTTCACGCCTCCTAGCCGTCTGCTCGTGTCCCTGGGGCAGGCGCCATCTAAGGGGGCGGGCTGCAGTGCTAGGAGCCTGTGTCCTCGGCCGATGGGGGAACACATCTGGACAGCTCCCCTATTCCCAGAGACACACTGGGGACAATCCTTACTCATCCTGGGCTGCCGAGGCTGGTCACCCCAGGACAGCAGGGTCTGGGCCACGCTTGGCCTCAGCCTTCCCTGAGGGGCATCGAGAGCCAGGCCACCGGAACCTCGCTCCCTTTGCACCAGCCGAGGGGCTCATGGCACCTGCCCTGCCCCGGGGGTGGCTGGGAGGCCTGGGCCGGCTGGCGCCTGCCCTGCAGCCTTGCTTGGACAAGAGGGGTGGGTTGAACCTTCTGACTTCACAGGAAGGCCACCAAGTCTTGTCGCAGCCCTGGCAGGTGCGGGGACAAGTGAGTCCAGTGACCACTCACCCCCTGGCACCACCGGAAACAGATCCCGCCCGGGTGACCAAGGCCTGCTTGAGGGTCTGCATGGAGCCGGCCTAGCAGGGTTGAGGGAGGCAGCAGTTCCACCGCTGCCTGGGAAATCGCAGCTTTCAAAGAAAACAGCAAAAGCCACGCGAGGGCGGCTCCTCCCCCGCACGCCGCCTCCTGCGTGCGGCTTGCGGAGGCAGGCGCGTCTCCGTGGTGTCTGGAGCCCCATCTGTCTCGCAGCGCAGGTGTGAGCGTGGCGGGCTGTCCCCCTGGATCCTGGGGGTGCGGGAGGCAGGGGGGCGGAGCAAGATGTCTGTCCTGGGAGGCGGTTGGAGGCAGGTGGAGGGCTGTCCTCCCCTCCCCTCCCCTCTCGTTCTGCCGCCTCCCTTCCCCCCTGCTTAGTCCCCCCCACCCCGCCCTGGCCCCCAGCAGCTGCAGCGGAGGCAGAAGCCCCGGCCCGTCCTTTCCCGGGAGGAGGTGGCAGTTCTCAGGCTTTTTAGCAAATCATTAGCTCCAGTTCCCGTGTCCCCAAATTAAAGACCTTCACCCACCCCGATGATCGGGTTTGGTGACTGGCTCCCAGCACAGGAACACGCCACGCCATGCCACGCGCCCACAGCCTCTGGGTCCACGCGGACCCGCTGCTCCCACGCCGCTGGCGCAGCTCGGGTTGGCGGGCAGGCTGGCGAGGCTCCGGCCAGAGCAGCATATGGCGGCCACCGCGGCTTTGTTTGGCCGGTCCTCCGCAGACCTGCAGGTCGTGGCAGACGTTGACTTGAGTGGTGCGTGGCGTGTGCCCGGCTGTCCCCACTGTGCCGGGGCCTGCGGGGATTCCAGAGGGCTTCCCCACCCGCTCCTGTCACCTGTACACTTGCTGTGGGAGCTTCAGCCTCACACCCACACGCTCCGCTTCCCAGCGGGCACACAGCTGGGCTGGACTTCTCCCCCGGGGCCGCTCTCGAGACTGGGGCGGTCCCGCCTCCGCCCTGCCTGCCCATTTGCTGTTGGGTGGCATCCTGCAGGACCTCTCTCAAGCAACGAGACTGCACGGGACACCGGCCACCGCGTTCCTTCCCCTGTCCAAGTCTCCAGGGCTGGGCTCTGGGAGAGGATGGGGAGGTAGAGGAGCAGTCTCCAGAGACTTGGGGTCTCTGGGAACCCCTCGCTCCCAGGGGGACACCCCACACTAGGCCACAGGCCCAGATCACAGAAGAGGGAGGAGGCAGTTGGCGCCCACTCAGGCTTGTGGCCTGGTGACCCTGGAGGTGTGGCCCGAGGCACTGCAGAGCTCCTGCTGGGAGGACTCTGACCAGAAACAATTCAGAGGTTGACCTGGGGACCCAGGAGACTTGACGGAGTGTCCCCAGTGAGCAGGTATAGGCCCCTGCCCCGGCTGGAAGCAGGAAGTGGGGAAGGTTCAGCTGGGAATCCCTGGGAGGGCTGGGCACTCACTGACCCATGCCAGCAGCTCGGCAGACGAGGTGGGGCAGACTGTGAGTGCCGAGGCCGAACTGGCCCCGGTTTTCTGGGCTTGCCAAGCTCTGAGCCATGCAAGGATCCTAAAGGGAAACACTTCAAAATCTCCATGTTCTCAGCCGCTCTGTCACCTCCGGAGTGAGGTAGCTGGGGTCCTCAGGGCTGCGTGGGGCAGAGGCTGGGAAGCCTGCCCAAGTCCCCGCTATGGCCTCTTCTCCCTCTTTTTTGCACACGCAGTGTTAGCCTGCCCAGCGCCCGTGGCTCCGGGCCAGACGGAGCAAGGCCTGCCCTCGACATACCCCCGTGCCTCGAGTGGTCCTGTGGTCTGGCGTGGAGGTGCCTTTTTGAGGCATGCAGTTGGCGCTCAGCACTTGTTGGTGTGGCCGCTCGCGCTCGTGTCTGAGAGCTGGCAGGTGCTGCGGCAACTCCGCGTCCCGGGCCCCCCGCTCCCGGCTGGCTTGGGGTCTTAGCTGTTAATTACGTGTGCCGTCGGGCTCGGCGCTAATCTGCAAGGTCAGACAGCGGAGGTGACACGGACGCGCTCTGCCTCTTGTCATCTGCGATCCGGCTCCGTTTCATTGACTATCTCCTGGCTGAATACTGCCAGTTAATTACAGTGATCGCGAACCTTCCTGCTCCAGCCGCGCAGCAAGAAGGCAGGCTCGGGAGCCGGGCGCCAACCTCGCTAATTGGCAGTGCGTTGTCGAGGTATCGATCACCGCTGTTCCTGCTGGTGAGTAACGGCCTCCCGCCTCCAAGGGATTAGGCCGCTAATTGCTGAGGGGAGCCGGCCTCTCCTCGTCCAACCTCAGACCAGACCTGGCCCCAGACAAGCTCTCCTGCCTCTTCCCCACTGGTGCTGAAAACTAGGCTAATTCAGAGAAACGGAGGGAACAGAGTGGGCTCCAGAGCCAGGCAGCCCCTGTGTTGGCTGGCAGCAGCTGCGAGGTTCTTACTTCTAGAGCCGGGGTGCAGGAGTGTCTGGGTGCCCCCCGGGGCTTAATAGTGTCTGCTCCATCTGCCTGGTGCCTCAGAAGGGCCCAGGGCCCACCTGGCCTTCAGCCCCACCTTCTCCGGGCGTCTGCAGATCGGTGTAAGCGCAGGTCCACCTCTGCTTTGCAGGTGCCACCTCTCGGTGTGTTCGTTCCAGTTCCTTTTTGCCTTCTGAGCACAGATACCTGGGTCCCCTCACCCACAGGTGGCCGTGTATAGACAGGGATGTCGGGCAGGGCAGGGCAGGGCAAGCAGCTGGCCTTTCTGGGCAGAGGTAGATGTGGCACCGTTCACAGTAGCTGCCCGTGGGCCCAACCTAAGTGTCCAACAGCTGAGGAATGGGTGAGCAGAGTCCACAGAGGGCCTTGCCCAGCCACGCATGAGCTGGAGGGGTGTGGTGTGTGCCCGGCGGGAGGCACATGCTGGGAGGGAGCAGCCGGGCACGAGGGCCCGGACGACCCCGTGAATCCACCCGCAGGAGATTCCAGGATGCGCAAAGCTAGAGACAGGAGCACATTTGTGGCTGCTGGAGTGGGAGGCAAACAGGGAGGCCAACAGGTTTCTTTTGGGGGTAATGGAAATGTCCCCAAGTTGTAGGAGGTGATGGCTGCACCGTAGAATATGTCAGAAACCCCACACACTTCCGCGGTGAGGGAATTGTGTCTCCGTGATGGCGTACAACTAAGAGGGGGCGGTGCAGAGTTTGTGGGGTTTCTTTTTTAAAGAGGAAAATCCAAGCCAGGCGTGGTGGCGCACGCCTGTAATCCCAGTACCTGGGAGGCTGAGGTAGGAGGATCGCAGGTTTGAGGACAGCCTCAGCAACGTGATGAGAGTCTCAGCCACCTAGCGAGACCCTGTTTCAAAACAAGAAATAAAAAATGGGCTGGGAGCGTAGCTCAGAGGTAGAATGCTCCTGGGTTCAATCCCCAGTACCACAAAAAGAGATAGAACAAGGCAGAAATCAAAATCTAAATGTGCACAGATGTCCCCCTTGAGGGGGACCCATCCTGGGCCTCTGTGGCCTCTCTGGATTCGGTTCTGCCGGAGTGTTTTGTGTCTTTGTGACCAAGGCCTGTGGTATCACGCAGCGTGTGTCCCACGATCGTGTCTTTCGGCTCCGGGTGCTCTCGTGGGACTGTAGTTGCTCTGTCCAGGAGCATCCCGGGCTGCACCCTTCCTGCTGCTGACGGTGTGGGCACTGCTGCATGTCGGGACTGTGTGCACCTGCGTGGCTTTGAGGGGCAGGAGCCCTCCTTTACCGGGCGCATACCCAGGAGTGGCATGGCTACCCCGGTGTGTTGCTGGCCTGCCACTGGGAAGGTGTGGCACTACCACTGGTATTACATGAGGGCTTAGGGTGCCACGTGCTCTCCAGACCCAAGGCCAGCATTTGCCTTCCTGGGGTTTGTCAGAGTGGCCGTAGGCAGCTGTCAACAGCCTTGGGGTCAGTCCCCAGGCCTGGCTGCATCGGCCCTGTGTGCCTCCCCGCCGTCCCTGGGAACCAGCTTCCCTGGGTGGGTCTCAACTTGTCTCAAAACCTCGAGGCTCTTCCCACTGGGGAGGAGGTGGGCTGTACCCTCCTCCTATATCACCTGTCTGGCAGGTGACAGGTGACAGGTGACACGGGGCTGCTCTCCTGCCTGCCTGAGCAGTAGGGGGCAGTGTGGTTCTAGACCTCAGCCCGCCCCGCTCAACTTTGGGGTTGCAGAATTCTTATGGTGTGGGCAGCGGATTTCTGGTCCATGCAGGGAATTGGGGCTCATTCCTCAGGTACGTTAGCCCTCGGGCCTCACGGCCCAGCTGGACCTGGCTCAATGGGTGGAACTGTGAACAGGATGGGTGGCTGGCCGCGGGCTGTTGAGGGTTGCTGGGCTGCTCTGGGGTGTGGCCTGTGGGGTCGTGGGGATGGATCTGGCTGGCCTGGGTGTCTCCCTGTGCAGTTGTGCAAGCCGCACACAAGCTTCGAGAGCCCCGTGAAAGAGGCTGGGACGGTGTTCCTACAGGGGGTGTGCCTGCAGCCCGTCCAGCCGGCCACCTCAGGGAGCATCTGCTGAGAGTCCTGTCCCTTCGTCAGGGTGCCCCTGGAGCCTCTGCCCCTGGGTTGAGCCTCTGAGGCCTTCCCCCCACCCTGCCTTGCCGCCGAGGGGTGCCGGCTTCTTCCTGGGGTGATGGTGTGTTCCAGAAGCAGGTGGTAATGTTCGTACAACATAGCAAATGCACCAAAACCCGCCGTCTTGAACGCTTTGAGATGGTAGAGTGTGTCTTGGGTTTTTAAATTTAGAGCTAGACATTGGATGGTTCACTCACACCCCCGCCCAGGTCTCCCTGGCCAGCTGGTTTGGGCCCCCTGCCCATGTCCCTGCCTGCCACCACCCCATCAAGCAGCACTGGCCCCTTAGCCTCCCTTGCCCAGCCTTGCCCGAGCCTCTTGGGAGGGCCTTCCCCGTGACCCCAGCCTCCAGGCGCACGGGGGTCCAGCAGGGACACTCGGGTCCTTTCTGTGAGCCGCGCTGGGGGTCTCTTCTCCAGTCAGGTCTGACCAGCGGGCAGGGTGACCGTCACACCCACGGCCCTGGCTGCCCTGCGGGGCGGTGACTCCCGGACACATGCTCACTCCACTCACCCCTCCCAGGAGGTGCCACCTCCTCGTTCCCTCCGGCTGGGCTGGGCGCTGGAGCATTCTGTGCTTCGTGCCCTGCTGGCCAAGCCCGTGGGGCAGAGGGGCAGAGGGGCCGGGCAGCTGACCGGTCCACCTCCTCTGCCTGTCTGCAGGTGTGGGGAGCCTCGCGGAGTGCCGGTGTCGCCGCTCTGGGGACTGTGCCAGGGAGGTGGCCCGGGGCTGCGGGTGCAGGTGGGTGGCGGCAGTGCGGCGCCTCCTCAGCAGCTGTGTCCTTCTCCCACAGGGTCTTCACTGAGCAGCGAGTCGTCCCCCGTGTCCTCTCCAGCCACCAACCACAGCTCCCCCGCCAGCACGCCCAAGCGCGTGCCCATGGGCCCCATCATCGTCCCTCCCGGGGGCCACAGCGTCCCCAGCACGCCCCCCGTGGTGACCATCGCCCCGACCAAAACCGTCAATGGAGTCTGGAGGAGCGAGAGCCGCCAGGTGAGTGGCGAGGGCAGGAGGCGGGCAGGTGGGGTCCCCTCGCCGTGCGCCTCTGTCTCCACAGAGTGGGCCTACAGTGGCACCCACCCCCAGGCCTGAGGGCTGAGCCATCCATGCTGGCTGCCGTGACCCCGCCACAGGCCGGGCGGCCCAAGTCATGATTCATTCTCCCCAGGCCGGAGGCCGACCCCGAGGTTGAGGCCAGAGGCCGGGCTGGCCTCTCCCCTTGGCTTCTTAGACGCGTCTTCTCCCCAGTGGTATCCCTTTGCATGCCTATGCCTGGCTCTCTGAGAAGGCCGCCAGTCCCAGTGGCGCAGGGCCACCCTGGGGAGATGTCACCTCAGTCAATTCTTCAGAGGGCCCGTCTCCACTTCCAGTCACATCCAGAGGCACTGAGTTAGGACAGGGACAGTTGAAAGTGCTCACGGTGGCATCTGTGAGCTGTGAACACTCCATGAACAGTGGCTGTCGCTACTGTTCTTGTCATTTAACGAGACACAGAAATGGGACCAGTGTGGCCTGCAGCCCACTGGGACAGGAACCCCCGTAGTTTTTATGGTTCCTTTACCTTTGAAGCCCCCAGAGGAGGCCCTCTCCAGCCAGAGGTCCCTTGCGTCTGCTGCCCCTCACCTCAGCCAGCCACACTGGTGACCCTCCTGGGCGGGCGGGAGGAGCTGGTGGCCGAGGCCCGGGTCAGGACCCCACATCCCCGCTGGAGCAGGCCCTTCCTAATGAAGAGCCTTTGTCAGCAGCGGTTTCTCCTGGATTTTTCTGCCAAGTTCCCAGAGGAATGGCACCACTTGGAAATACTAATTAAACCACAAAGACAGCGGAGGAGGAGGAAGGGGAGCGGCTCTCCCTCCACCCGCCCCTCAGCACTGTCAGCCGCCGGCCACAGGGGTCCCCGGGGCAGGCCCTGTTCCAGAGCCCCAGGCATCACAGCCGGGATTCCCAAACCCTGGGCTCCTTCCCACGTTGGCCCCTGCTTCCCTTGTCCTCTGTGGCCCAGGCGACAAGCGTGCCTGGGACTGCCACCCTGCTCTGGGAGCCTGTCTGTCTCAGCTTCCCTCTACTCCATGTGCAGTTTGGAGAGGGATGACAGGGCAGGGCCTGGTGCCACCTGCAGAGGGATCTTGGAGCTGCCTGAGATGGCCCTGGTCCTGGCTTAAGGGACATTGGGGGAGGGAGTTGTCACCAGGTTCTCTTGCCTCCAGACTCCTCCCAGCGGGGCTCGGCCTCTACCTGGGGGCAGGGGACGCCGAGTCACCTGACTTTCTCTACTGGACCAGCTGGTGACCTTTGTAGGAGGTCACTTCCTGTCCCTGCCTTGGGCCCGGAGCCTCGGTCAGCCAGGAGCCCTGTCCCTGACCAGAGTCCCTTGCCTAGCCCTAGGACACTTTGTCAACACCCCCACCTGTCCCCAGGATGCTCAGGCCCTGCTGTGTGACTCCCCTGCCCAGAGCCTGTCACTCATCTGAGAGTCCTCACTGCCTCAGAAACATTTAGTCACCGTGGAGAAGGGGCCGCGAGGGCTCCGCTCAGCAGTTTACCGCGCAGTTAATGAGGCCCCGATGCCACCAGGGAGGGGGCGGGGACGCACGATGAGCAGATGATGTGCGGCTCATCAGCTCGGGCACAAAGGCTCAGTGGAGAATTTAATCCTTGTGGGGAGAGGAATCCCTCCCCGCAGTGTGGTGGCCATGAGTCACCGGGGCCTCCCGGGCTGCAGACACAGGCGGGGAGGTGGGGGGGGCTGGCTTTGGGGCCCTACTTGGGGGTCCCCACTGTCTCCCAGGCAGTGGGAGCTGTGAAAGGACAGATGAAATGAAAACTAGTCTATTCTGTAGCCAACGGGGCACGGCGGACTGTGGAGACCTCTCTAATCACAGAGAATGGCGGTCCCCTCCCCCTCCTCCCCCGCCTTCCTCCTCTCCTCCCTGCAGCTGCGCCTGCAGCCGCTGCTCAGAAATAACAAGCTGCCCGCAGATGCGCCCTGATGCGCTGTCTGCCGGGCCGCCGCTGTGGGGTGCCTCTCCAGGGTTGGGGCGCTGCCAGTCCACCCACCCCACGTCCTTCTTGCCCTCCCTGCCCCAAGCGGCACCCCGACCCAGCTGACCTAGTTCCCAGGTGCCTGGTGTGAGCTTGGCGGGGCTCCAGCCAGACGGAAGCCACAGCCATGTGGGTCTGGCTCCCGAGCCCCCCGCCCTGCCCGCTGGCCGCTCCCCCAGCCTCCTCCCTCCTCGTTTGTCCTCAGCCAGGCCAGGAAGGTACCATCTGGCCCAGCTGCCTTCAAGCAGGGCTTTGTCCCCCACCATGGGGAGATGAGGGCCGACGGGGGGGATGGCTCTGGCTGTGGGTGGTGTGCAGGCAGGCCCCTCCCAGGGGGTGGGCTGCCTGGGGCCATGTCACTCCTGTACTGTGGCAAGTGACAGGCCAGGGCTACTTCCCAGTGCCATCCTCAGGTGGAGGGCTGGGGGCTGGGGTAACTGACGGTTGAGACCCCTCCTTCCCCTCCCTACCAGCTTGTGGGGAGCCTTGTGCCAGGTCCACCAAGCTCTGCCCTGGGACTGGGGGCTGCAGCTGGGTACAGGGTTTTCATCTTGGAGTGTCCGAGGCTGGGCAGTCTCCTGATTAGCCAATCCTGGACCTCAGGCGCAGGGGCACCTTCTCTGTTGCCCTCCGAGGTCCTCCACCCAGAACCCGTGCCACCCTGGCCTGGTGCTGGGCAGGGAGAGGGCTGAGCAGGGGAATAAGCCGCCCTGGCAGGGAGTACCTGGAGACGCTGGTGTAGACGGGAGTGAGAGGAGGGGTTGTGTGTGACCCCAGACCCAGCTCCCGCCTTTGCCCCCCATTTGCATCTCTGTAGCCGGCCCTACCATACTGTGAGCTGTGCTGCAATTGGCATGTCTGCAGATAGGGAAACTGAGGCACTATGGGACCTGTGTAGGGGCTCCAGAACTGGACAGGAGCGCACCCTGCTGTCGGCTCAGGCAGCCGGGAGACCTTGAGACTGGGTGCGGTGGGCAAAGACGCTTGTGAACACCCCTTTGGGAAGGGGGGTCGGAGGTCGTGAACATACGAGGCCCCCACTGAGAGCACAGGGCCCAGCTGAGCGCAAGGGAAGGGAACAGATGTTGCCACTCATTAAAAATTCCAATCAGCGGCCTGTCTCCTCCAATTAATTGTAGCTGGCTGTCTTCTGGAGCACGTGTGTTAGGGAGGGCCGTGATGGCGCCTCCACCGCCACCTCCCCTGCAGCCGTGAAGACGGATGGCCGGCAGGGTGCCGCAGGGATCCATCCCCTCGGTGCTGTGTGGGGCTTGGCTGAACTGGGGGGACTGACAGAGGAAGACAGCACCCGGGGGCTGGCAGGTCAGTTCTAGGCGGCAGGCTTGGCACCGGGTCTCCAATCTTCCCGGGGCCACCCCAGGTCCAGTGGTCATCGCTGCTGACTTAGCGAGGAGACAGAGGGCCTTAACTCCCTTATTTCTTAGTATTTGGCATTTTGTGGCTTGGGGCAGTGTCGTGAGCTCTGGGTAGCAGAGCTGGGCTGGTGTCCCAGGAGCGTCACCTGCTGTCTGAACCTGGCTTGCTGACTCTCGGGCCTTGTGCGGATACTGAGGAAGGGCCTGGGAGGCGGGAGGTGGTGCGGGTCCCTGCCACTCAGCTTCCTCACAAAGCTCACGGGACTGGGCGTGGTCCTGGGGCTCCCGCTCCCCCTCTATCCCCACCTTGGGACGGGCAGAGGGCTGCGCTGGTGATGGAGCCACGCCCTGGTTGGTGGCTGCTCCCTTGCCTTGGTTCGTCTGGGCTGGACACCCCTCTAGGACTAGGGGTGCGTGGTCCACTCTTGGTATTGGCAGGGACCTCGGGTGGCAAGCAGGACCTGGGGCTGCGCAGCCTCCTCCCACTTAGGGCCTGGAATGAGCCCCTCCTCCAGTGCTCCTGGGGTGTCCCAGCCCAAGCGGATGAGGATGAGGAAGTGTCCCCAGATGGGCTAGCCAGCGAGCCCAGCCTGAGCAGCTGCCTGTCTGGCAGCCCCAGGGCTGGCTGGGGCGGCACCGGCCTCACAGGGCCCCAGCCCTCCGTGTGCTGCCAGAGCTCTGTGGCGGGCACAGCGGGCACCTGGGCAGTGGTGCAGCGCTTCCTTTGCTGCGTCCTGAGCTGGCAGCCTCCGGGTCCTTGGTGTGGTGTGGTATGGTGTGGGTGGTGACCCGCATTCATGCAGGAGGCCCTGACGAGTCAGAGTGAGGCTTCTCTGCCTGCATGCCTGTGTCTTGGTCACCCAGTGATTCGGGGGAAGGCTCCAGGTCTTGCCTAGCGTCTGGAGAGGCCCCAAGGGGCTTCAGCCCAGACCTGCCTGCGGAGCCCGGTGCTCCCTTTTACAGTTCTTCCTCCCGCACCACATACGCTGCTTTTTGGGTAGAAAACCATACAGAAAGGATGTTTCTAGAACGTGAGCCAATCTAAGGCCTCCCCACACGTATGAGGGAGCCCTGTCCTGGCCTGAGCTGGCAGCTGCTGGCCGCCTCATGTGGGCCTCGCCGGGCTCCCTGACCCTGTGCTCTGTCCCCCACAGGACGCCGGCTCGCGGGGCAGCGGCACTGGTCGGGAGCGCCTCATCGTGGAGCCGCCGCTGCCCCAGGAGAAGGCAGGGGGCCCAGCCATCCCCTCCCACCTGCTCAGCACCCCCTACCCCTTCGGGCTTTCCCCCAGCTCGGTCGTGCAGGACTCCCGCTTTCCACCACTCAAGTAAGTGCTCAGGCCTCGGGCGAGGGGGTTCAGGGCTGGGGGCGGCACCCGCACGGCCCCCCAGGTAGGCTCTGGCCAGCTGTGCCTGGGCAGCCTGGAACCCGCACCAGTCAAGGCTGAGCCGCCAGATGGCTGTGGGCCTCTGTGGCCTGCTGTGCCCCAAGGGCCTTGGCCTCATCTGCGCCTGCGCCCGCTCCAACCCCACTTAAGCTTGTCCTGGGGGCCAGGAGTCCCTCCGGGCTGTGAGTAGCAGCCTTACCCACCCATGAGGAGCGAGGGGCCGGGCAGGCACGAGGGCTGCAGCTGACTGTATGTCCCGGGCGTCCTGCTGGGCTGCAGCTCATTAGCGAGATGGGGTGGTGGGGCAGCCCTGCCCTCCCCTCCCAGGGGAGCTATGTGAAGGGGACTCTGCCTCCAGCCTGGACGGACTCTCCACTCACTGTTTCCTTGCCTGCTGTCCCTGCCCGCAGCCTCCAGCGGCCTGTACACCACGTGGTGCCCCCCAGCACGGTGACCGAGGACTACCTGAGAAGCTTCCGGCCCTACCATACCGCTGAGGACCTGCGCGTGTCCTCCCTGCCTCCCCTGGGCCTGGATCCAGCCACCGCCGCCGCCTACTACCACCCCAGTTACCTGGCCCCGCACCCCTTCCCCCACCCGGCCTTCAGGTGAGGCCCTCCCCCCCACACCCCTGTGCTCCAGGCACTAACTAGTCTCTTCTCAGCAAAATGGAACCGGGTGGAGGCAGTGTTTCCCAGGACCTGGGGGCCAGACTCCCAAGACCGTCCCGGTGCCCTTCCGCAGCTCTTGGTTCATCAGCAGCTTCCTTCAGGCGGGAACCGCCCTTTTGCTGGGGCTGTCGCTCTCCCAGTTGCTCTAGTTCTCAGTATTAGCTACCGGCAGCCATAGCTTAACAAGCAGCACAGTGTGTGCGTGCCAGAGTCCCCCTGCACGGTGACAGAGACCCTGGTGGAAGTCACGCCACGTTCTCCTGCAGGGTAGAAGCTCCTTGAATCCTGGCCTGGTGGCCCATCAGACCCAGAAGGGCCCGTGCACACTGCCAGTCTGTACCTGCCTGTCTGGCTGAGCTGAGCGAGGTGGCCAGCAGGGCCTCTGAGCTCCAAGCTGTCAGCTCCTAGAGGCCTCAGGCAGCAGACATGGCCTTTGCCACTCTGAGTCTAGGTAGGGGGATAACCAAGGTGCACCTGTCAACGCGCTCGGTCTTAGCTCCTTTATTTTTTGCAGTGCTGAGGAGCGAGCCTAGGGCTGCACTCACCCTAGGCAAGCTGACCGTGTGTGTGTGTGTGTGTGTGTGTGTATGACTTGACCGTGTGTGTCTGTGTGTGTGACTTTGGTGCCCACCAACCCTTTCTTCTCCTACAGGATGGACGACTCAAGTGTGTGTGTGTGTGTGTGTGTGTGTGTGTGTGTGTGTGTGACTTGACTGTGTGTGTGTCTGTGTGTGTGTGAGACTTTGATGCCCACCGACCCTTTCTTCTCCTACAGGATGGACGACTCCTACTGTCTGTCAGCCCTGAGGTCCCCATTCTACCCCATCCCCACCCCCAGCTCCCTGCCTCCGCTGCACCCTTCGGCCATGCACCTCCACCTCTCCGGGGTCCGCTACCCGCCCGAGCTCTCCCACTCATCCCTGGCAGCGCTGCACTCGGAGCGCATGTCCAGCCTCAGCGCGGAGAGGTGAGCTTCCTCCCACGCGGGGGCAGGGGGTGAGCCCCTCTGTCCCTCCCGTTCCTGGATCGGTGGTCTGTGTGTGGCTGGGCGGGCTCCTTTTACCTGCTAAAGGGACGGTGACAGCGCATGCTTCAAGCCTAGCTTGGCAGCTCTGCTTTTATCAGAGAACTTCACGGCACTTGGGGGTTTTGTATGGAATCTTGGGTTGTTTGGACTTTGAGTTTCTTCGTGTATTCATGGAAAAGGAGAGCCTTGCTCGTTGGCGTCGCTGTGGAGGGAAAAGTCCTGGGAATCCCTTTGGCGGGCTCCCCAGGTCCCGTGCTCCAGAATTCCCAAGCCCTCTGCTTGCCCCACAGGCTGCAGATGGATGAGGAGCTGCGGCGGGAGAGAGAGCGCGAGCGTGAGCGTGAGGCTGACCGGGAGCGGGAGAAGGAGCGAGAACGGGAGCGGGAGAAAGAGCGTGAGCGGGAGAAGGAGCTGGAGCGCGAGCGGGAGAAGGAGCGGGAGCGGGAGCTGGAGCGCCAGCGGGAGCAGCGTGCCCGGGAGAAGGAGCTGCTGGCCGCCAAGGCACTGGAGCCTGCCTTCCTGCCCGTGGCTGAGCTGCACGGGCTGCGCGGCCATGCCACCGAGGAGCGGGTCAAGCCGTCGGAGCAGCTGACCCCCACCCGAGCAGGTACCTGGGCCGAGCCAGCCAGAAGGAAAGAGCTCAGTGCCGGCGGGCCAAGCTGAGCTTGCAAACAAACATCTAACACTCTGCAGGGAAGAGCCCTGGTTTGGTAGCATTTGCCAATGGCTGGGGTGCAAACGCTCCCGCCGTGGCTGATTTTAAGCCACAGACAGGGTGATGTCGCTGAACAGAGCGGGGAGAGAGCACAGCAGCACCCAGTTCAGACACAGCACAAGTAGGCAGCCCCAGGACAGGAGGAGCGAAACGCAGCCGAGAGTTTGGAATGCATGAGTCCTGCCTTGTTTGCGTTTTTCTTTATTTTGCCATACTGGGTCTTGGACCCCGGGCCCTACAGGTGCTTGCCAGGTGCTCTACATCCCCAGCCCAACTTTGCTTTGAATGTAATCTACTCCCTTGGACATTTATGTCATTTAGCTTTTAATAATAGTGTGTTTAGTAACCGGCTCCTGTGATTCCTGAAAACCTAACAGTCCGCTCTTCTGAGCCTCCATGCATCAGGGCCGGCCAGCCACAGAGCGCTCACTGCCCTATGGGGACGAGTTATGCTTCCTGAGAGCTTCCAGAAAGCCCCTTGCGAGTGTCTTCGTTCTGGCTGTAGGAAGAGTCCTCGGCAGGTGGTCGGCCGAAAGGGTGTGGGAGGCCGGGGTCCTGCGGTGACAGCGTTTCTCTCTACAGAGAAGCTGAAGGACGTGGGACTGCAGGCACCCAAGCCCGTACAGCACCCCTTGCACCCAGTGCCCGCTCCGCACCACGCTGTGCCCAGCCTCATCTCCAGCCACGGCCTCTTCTCTCTGCCCGGCAGCAGCGCAGCCACGGCCCTGCTGATCCAGCGCACCAACGAGGAGGAGAAGTGGCTGGCGCGGCAGCGGCGGCTGCGGCAGGAGAAGGAAGACCGGCAGTCCCAGGTGTCGGAGTTCCGGCAGCAGGTGCTAGAGCAGCACCTGGACATGGGCCGGCCCCCGGTGCCCACGGAGGCGGAGCACAGGCCTGAGAGCACCAGGTGGGGCGCGCTGAGGGGAGGGGCAGTGTGGCTAGATTCGGTGCTCATTGGCCATGCTTATTGAGCACCTGCTGTGGGTCCAACCTCCTGCAGAGCGTTTTGCTTTTCTTGTCACCTTTGATCTCTGTGCTGCCATCCCTCTCTTGCCCGTGAGGAAGCCGAGCCCCTGAGGGGGAAGGGGCTGCCCAGAGGCGCCATGAGTGGAGAGACGCCCGAGCCCAGGCGCAGAGCCGGGTGGCATCCTGGCAGGCCGTTTGTGGTGGCGGTGGGGAGAAGCCTCGTTGTTGGTACTCCCTCTTCTCTCCACTGCCTTCTGCTTTGCGGCCTGGGGCTTGTTTTGGTTTTGATTTCGCGGGGCTGAGGATTGAACCCAGGGGTGCTCTGCCTCTGAGCTACACTCCCAGCTATATCCCACTTAGGGATAGGGTCTTGCTGAGTTGCCCAGGTTGGCCTTGAACTCGTGATCCTCCTGTTGCCTCATTGGCGTGTGCCACTGCCTCTAACGTAGCTACTTTTTTTTTTTTAATGAGAAGGGGACAGATAATTTTTACTTAAGGAAAAAAATGAGCTTTATTGCTTTTATAATTAAAGATATACCCACTTTTTTAGCCCTGTTATAAAACAATTCCCTAGGAACACTACATGTGTCCCTGGGACGCCTGGCTGCTGACACTGGCCTTGTGAGCTGGTCACTGGCGCCCCCAGACCTCCCTGTCCCTACCTGCCTGGGCACCCCACCCTGGCATAGCACTACCCAGTCCCCCATTCCGAAGGGCCAGGCCTTCAGAGCTCCATTCTGGCCCAAGCCAAGGACGCAGCCGCTGTCCTCGGGCCTCAGTTTCCTCAGCTATACACAGAGGCGGGTGGGTAGGACGGTTCCGGAGCATCTTTCCAGCCTTCCAGCTGTGGTACTGTCTGGGACAAGAAACCCTTGGGTGTCTGGGACAGGCGCCCTGCCATTGAAATCTCCACTCCCGCCTCCCGTGTAGGGAGTAGGGCGGTGAGGGGATTAGCTGGGCTAATCAGGTGTGGCCGAGAGGAAACTAGCCCAGGCCCAGTGGCCACCCAGCACAGCGGGAGTGAGGTCCTCTGGTGCAGACTTGTCCACCTCACAAGGGCTCAGCCCAGCTGGGGCTTCCAGCCTGGTGTTGGAGTGGGGGCACAGGGCCCAGCGCCTGGCTGCACACGGGGCCTCAGAGTCCCGCGACTCGACGTGCTGACAGGGCCCCTGTGCTCTCAGCTGGAAAGCTGTTCCGCGCCCAGCTCTGGTGCGTGAAGTATCTGTTTTAGTGGTTTCTTCCTTTGCTGCTCACCTACAGACACAGTCTCTTGATGTTCCCTGCCGTGCTCTGCTGCTTGTGGGGTTGGTGTCCCAGCCCTGAGTCTGCTATGACAAGGAGCAGCCGTGGTGGCTGTGTTACACAGTGCCCCAGCTAGTGCCGAGGGAGTCTGGCCATGGCCAGCCTCCGCCCCTTCTTTCCCTGTGGTCCCTGGATCACTGAGTGGCATGGTCTTAAACATCCTGTATGTCTCCCTTAAAAAACAACACCCAAAATAGCCCTTTGTAAGTCGACTCTTCTGTTAAATGCGCTGAGGAAACATTTAGCATAGCTAGCTGTGTGACAAAGCCTTTTTTTTTTTTTTGGTACTGGGGATTGAACCCAGGGGAGTTCTACCTCTGAGCCACACCCCCAGCCCTATTTTATTTTTTAGTTTGAAACAGGGTCTCACTAGGTTGCTGAGAGTCTCACTATGTTGTCAAGGCTATCCTTGAACCTGCAATCCTCCTGTCTCAGCCTCCCAAATCCTGGGATTACAAGCCCAGCTATAAAGCCTCTTGTCTGAAGGAAGGTCCCCTATCCTGTGGCAAAGATGTCCAAGTGTCCTGAGGTTCTTAAAGCCCTTTGGGTACAGCCAATGCTCCAGGGCCACTACACTTCCAAGGAGGCATGGGGGGGGCCGCAGTGGCACAGACCCCATCCTCCGGGAGTGTCCCCCACTGCGGGTCCGGCTCTAGGCTGGCAGATACTCAAAGCTTGTGCGTCTCTCTCGCTGTCTGCCACAAGGACAGCGGGGACAGGAGCACGCCCCTGTCGAGGCAGCTGGCCGGCCTTCCATGCTGCCCGTTGCTTGGCCTCTCTGGAGGACAGGCTGGAGGCACGGCCACACCTCCAGCGAGGCTTGGGTTTCCCTGGGGGAAAGGATGAGGGCCTGTGCTCGTGGGAATCGGCATAAGTAGGCAGGAAACAGCGGCCTGGGCCCAGTCGGTCTGTGCAGCTTCACAACTTAAGCTTTGAGCCGCCCTCTCCTCAGAGCAGCTCTGCACACATTTGCCCCCGTGGATCAAGGGGAGGAGAGGGACTTGAAACACAGCCGTGGGATGTGGCTTGCGAGCAGTGTCCTCCTCCTCCCTCTAACCCCAGCGCTCTCGGGTTCCCACGTGGGACCTGAGGGTCCCCTCCCCTGTGACTGATGGGTCGATCTTCTCTCTCGTAGGCCAGGACCAAACCGTCAGGAGCAGGGCAGCCGCGACCCCCCGCAGCACTTTGGCGGGCCACCGCCTCTCATCTCGCCGAAGCCGCAGCACCACACTGTGCCCACGGCCCTCTGGAACCCAGTGTCCCTGATGGACAATACCCTGGAGACACGGCGGACTGAGAGCCACACTCTGCACAGCCACCCGGCTGCATTTGAGCCCGGCCGCCAGGCCGCCGTGCCGCTGGTGAAGGTGGAGCGCGTGTACTGCCCGGAGAAGGCCGAGGAGCCCCGGAAGCGTGAGGCTGCCCCCCTGGACAAGTACCAGCCTCCACCGAGGGAGGCAGGAAGCCTGGAGCCCCAGGCCTTCCCCCATGGACCCGGGCCCTTCCTCACCGAGCTTGAAAAATCTACCCAGACCATCTTGGGCCAGCAGCGGGCCTCCCTTCCTCAGGCAGCCCCCTTTGGGGAACTCAGCGGGCCCGTGAAACCCGGCTCACCCTACCGGCCCCCAGCATCCCGGGGCCCCGACCCTGCCTACATCTACGACGAGTTCCTGCAGCAGCGCCGGAGGCTGGTCAGCAAGCTGGACCTGGAGGAGCGCAGGCGGCGCGAGGCCCAAGAGAAAGGTCCGGCTTCCTGGGACCCAGTGCGTGGGAACGGGAGTTTAGCAGGACGAGGGACCCTAGTGCCAGCTCCTCATTCTTCCTCTCCCGCCCCTGCGTCCAGTGCAGGGTTGTACCAGGCTACAGGTGGCCTCAAAGGTGTGGCAAGCCGGCGCCTCTGCTGGACAGCAAACTCAGGGCCTCTTGGCTGCCCTGCCGTGATGCACATTGTCCCAAAAAGGCAAATCAAAGCCGGTCTGTAGATGCTGCTGCAGACACACACGATTAATAAGTGATGAGCGGAGGCTAATAAGGTGTTCTTAAATATTAATAGTGCAGCATTACCAGGAGCAGGCTGGTGATGGGGCTGGCATTAGTTGCAGGCAGGCATCCAGGGATTGAGGGGAATGGCTGGCACTGCCCAGGCCGGGCTGGAAGCCGGGCACTTCCTTACTGTTCCTGTCGGTGGAGGAAGCTCAGCCAGCAGCTGGCTGGGCTCCCAAGAGCCCAGGGAGAGCCGGGAGCAGGCCGGGTGTGGGGCCACGCCCCCCGCACTCCCACCCGGCCAGGAAGACCTGGGAGCTCAGGTTCTCCGCAGATACCTGGCGAGGACCATCAGGGGTTCCAGGCTGGTTTCGTTTCTCCTCCTACAAACTCGGTCCTCTCTCTGTTGCATCAGCTCCTCTGAACTGGAGCTGGGGTGCGGGCAGTCTTCCTGGGTTGCTGGTCTAGGCTAGATCTAAGGCACAAGCAGGATTTTCTCTGCCACTCATCTTCTAAAGGAGGAGGGGCCACTCTGTGCCCATGAAGTGGGGCACTGCTATTGTTCCCTGTTCCTGTCCCTTCCCGGGGATGGGCCCAGATGGACACAGTAGGAGGGAGCACATGTGCGCTGACAGCGTGGAGTTGCCGTGGACACCGGCCCTTGTGGTGAATAGTCCCCTGCTGCTCTGGGGTCTTGTCAGCCCAGCTGCTCAGTGAGTCCCGGGGCAGCCAGCTACCTGCCGTTCCTGGGCTTGATGCAGGTGTCAGCCTCCACTGAAAGGGACCTGCAGGCCTGGCCCAATGATTGGTCTACACATGCGCCCCCTGGTGTACGGCCGCTGGAGAAGCGAGGCTCCTTGCCTGACTGAATGCCACTATTTTTTGCCATCAGGATACTACTATGACCTCGATGACTCTTACGACGAGAGCGATGAAGAGGAGGTTAGGGCCCACCTCCGCTGTGTGGCCGAGCAGCCGCCCCTCAAACTGGACACGTCCTCTGAGGTACTGGGCCCTCCTCGCCTCTGTGGCATGCTCTGGGCTGGGCTGTTAGTCCCCACATCAGGCCTGTCTCGTGGCTTTTGAACCCCCGGTCCATCTCCCTGGCACCGAGTTGGCCAAGGCATAGACTTTGAGGACCCCAGGAGGGGGACCCCCCGGGACAGCGAAAGTGTACCACTACCAGTGGTTTCAAACTCATTTGTTTTCTTTCTTAATCTAGAAGCTAGAGTTTTTGCAACTTTTTGGCTTGACCACCCAACAGCAGAAGGAGGAGCTGGTGGCCCAGAAGCGGAGGAAGCGGCGGCGGATGCTGAGAGAGAGGAGCCCCTCCCCCCCGGCCGTTCAGAGTAAACGGCAGACGCCTTCGCCCAGGCTGGCGCTGTCCACCCGCTACAGCCCCGACGACATGAACAACAGCCCCAACTTCGAGGAGAAAAGGAAGTTCCTGACCATCTTCAACCTCACCCACATCAGTGCCGAGAAGAGGAAAGGTACGGCCTCGCACGGCCCACTCGGGTGGGAAGGTGGGGCTCCGGGGATGGCATGTGCTTCCGGGGCAGCCCCTCTGCTCCGGCAGGCCCGCCCAGGGGTGCTCACCTGTCACGCTGCACTGTGTCTGACATGCCACCTCACTTGAAGCCCATTTTCTCTTGTCGTGTTCTGTGGACATGAAGGCTCAGTGGTGCTCCTGCACCTGCAGCCCGTCTGGAGCTGCCAGCCGCCTGGTCACTTAGCCGTCTATGGCTGAGAAGGCCGGTCCTCAAGTAGAGCCCTTGAGTTACTCCCCGGGGAGCGAGGGGAGGGACTCCCTCCTGCCGCCAGGCGATCTGTACTTGAGAGCTACAAGCTTATCCTTTGGGCGGGCCACTGAGGTCTGCTGGGCTCTGGGTTCTGATGGCAGGAGGCCTGGGGAAGGAGGTTAGGGACGGGCTGTAGCCTCCAGGTACAGCCAACACACACTGAGCAGACGGATTGCTTAGAAAGATGCTTCCAAATCAGTCCAGTTGCGCAGGGCCACGTTGGGGAAGACCCTGGGCCCGAATTCATGGTGCAGCAGAAACAGCATGGCTCTAGCGCTTGCTTAGGATTTGCACTTCCTTGGTCACCCCGGCCCGCTGGCTCGTGCCGAGACGTTGACGTACTGGCCATGTTCCTTCCCACATCTCCCAGGAGTGTCCCCTCTGCGACACCCGGCCTCCTGGAAGGAAGTCGAGGGAAAGCAAAGGGCACCTCTGGGTCCGCTCGGCGCTTCACCGTGTTTCTCTATTGAGGTGTAGCTGTTCCTTTTCCATTTTTAACCGGCAGGCTGGAGTGCTTCCTTTCCTTTTAAGGGCTAGTGACAGGTTGATTGCCAGCACAAATCCCTGGAAACGTGTCTAGTTTTGATCACAAAAACCATCTTTCACCTGGCTGAATTTCTAGAGGAGCCATCAGCGCCCTGGCCTCTTAAGCTTCAGAGCTGGCAGGAAGCGCGCTGAAACGGGACTCCCGCTCCTTCCCAGGAAATGGCTGTGATCCTGGGATTCCTGAGCTCGGGAGTAGCCGGGGCGGGCGCTGTGCTCCAGAGGCCTGCAGGGCATCTCCTTGTGTCGCCAGCTTCTTTGTCTTTTAAATAAGAAAAGCTCCTCAGCAGTGCACGAAGACCATGGGCACAGTTGCTCCGGGAGCCCTAAGCACCACACGCAGCTGTCTTTGGAATCCATCCACACGAAGGCTTCTCCTGTCAACACGCCCGTCGCGTGGCGCTTGCTCTTGGTTCTTGGTTTTCAAGGGCGTGCACCTGCCAGTCACGGCGGGGCTAGACTCCCACCTTCCTCCCTCCTCAGAGGTGCCGCTCTGCCTCCTTAACCTCGGGCTGCTTTCCTCACAGACAAAGAGAGACTTGTTGAAATGCTCCGTGCCGTGAAGCAGAGAGCACTGTCAGCTGCAGGGGCAGACTCGTTGACAACCTCTCCGAGGGACAGTCCTGCCGTCTCCCTGAGTGGTAAGGGAAGGACAGCCCCACCCACTGCCACCTGGGACCACGGGCTGCCAGGGTCAGAGGCGATGCCCAAGGTCGTCTTCGTCGTAAACTTGGCCTGCTGGAGAGCGCGCTTCTCTGCATCTCATAGTTTACGGTTCACGCACAGTCGTGCAGGCCCTCGGGATACAGCACGAGTTAGAAGGCGGGCGCAGAGCCCAGGGGAGGGTGCCAGCTCCCACAGCGGCGTGGTCAGCGTGGTCATAGCCGCCATCCCTCGTTTGAGGGACAGCCATGTCCGGAGGCCAGTGGACGGGGGCCTGAGCCCCGGAGCGCCGCGCAGGGCGGGAGGACACACCAGGGCCTGAGCCTGCGGCCTGCGTCGCCCTGCTTCTCCTTCCCCAGGCTGTCTTGCTCCTCCTGCCATCCTGGCCTCGCCAGCACCTGCTTGCACATCTCTCCTCTCACGTCTGATTTTGCCTCTCTGCCCTGCTGATGGACATGGGGCCTCTTCGTGCTCCAGCCCTCTTCTTAGCTCGGCTCCTCACGTGTTCTTTCCGGTCGGACTAAATAGCGCCCTCCCTCCTCGGTGACCAGAAGCGATTTGCTTCTTCCTTCTGATCTGTTTCTTCCCAGATGCCCTCTGCGGGCACCGCTCCAGGATGGACTTGCCGCTAAACGTTTAACACCACTTCAGACCTTAGTCGGCGCACAATGGTTCACCCAGTGTCCCCAAGTTTTGGTTCTTTGCACTTAGGTGTTTGTTGAGTATAAGCTTCTAGAGACCGGGGTTCGTGTGTTGGACACTGAGCTTATTAACCTGCAGCCCTTAACGTGCCCTCACTTTCTGTCTCTCAAAGAACCAGCCACGCAGCCAGCTCCACTGGAGACGGATAAGCCTGTCGGGGTTGCTGCCTCCTTGTCTGATGTCCCAAAGGCCGTGGAGACTGGGAGACTGGAACAGCTCCGGCCCCAGGAGCTATCGAGAGTCCAGGAGCCAGCTCCTACCAGCGGTGAGAAGGCCAGGCTGAGCGAGGCCTCCGGGGGCAAGAAGAGCCTGAGCATGCTTCATTACATCCGGGGTGCTGCGCCCAAGGACATTCCTGTGCCATTGTCCCACAGCATCAACGGGAAGAGCAAGCCGTGGGAGCCCTTCATGGCAGAAGAGTTTGCACATCAGTTCCACGAGTCAGTGCTGCAGTCCACGCAGAAAGCCTTGCAGAAGCATAAAGGTAATGAAGCTGCTCCCTCCCAAGTCACACTAGTGGCTGGCTCGTGTTCCCGCACGCCAGTGGCTGCTCAGCACGGCAGCCACAGGCTTACCCACTCAGCCATACACGTGATGATGGCGCCTCTTGGACTTCAGTGCCCACGAGGCACCGGGGGATCACGCCCGGCGCGGGTCTGGACCGCACTCCCAGGACACTTAGCAAGCGACGCTCTGAGTTTAGTAAGCCAGACGAGGTGCCTTGGTGGCAAAAATAGTCCTCTGTGCATTCTGTAGCAGAGCGATTTTCCTAGTGGCCCCGAAGGACTCACCTGGAGTGCTCTCTTGTCCTTTGACAGGAGCTATCGAGAGGCACCAGTGTGTGCCCGTTCTGTGGGGCCCTGCGAATAGGTAGTGACACTTGCCCCCGTGCCACACTCCAACCCACTCCTACCTGTTGGTGGGAATCGCTGAAGGTCAGAGGGTGGGAATTAGTACATTTTGTTCCCAGTGAATCAAAACTTGAAATTGATGCTTTAAAAATCCTCAATATTTAAGTAGCTGCTGAGTATGAAACGAATGTTTGTGAACTCCGAAAGGCAGAAGAAATAACTTAGTCACTGTGCCAAAACCTTGTTTGTGTTCATTACTCTGAGCCATTCGAGCTGAACAGATCAGAGGCATTTTTAGATGTTCAGCGCTGACATTGTGCCGGGTCTTCCACCTGAGTTAACGCTGTCAGCAGAGATGAATCAGTCCCCAAGAAGCAAAGGAGAGAACCCTGGCAGGTACTGGGCTGTCTGTGATTAAAAAAGACTCCCCAGGACTAGGGGCGCAGCCCAGTGGTGCAGAGCGTGTGCCGAGCATGCACGAGGCCCTGGGTTCCATCCCAGCGCTGCCAAAAAGAAAAAAGGACTCCACAAAACTCAGGAGTGCGTTATTGCATTTTGATCATAAATTGATTAGGAAGACTCATTTCCCAAGAAAAAAGTTTTAGTAAGAGGTAGAGAGGTCCCTGTTCTTCAGGGTGCAGGTTCTCTTCACAGCACGTAAAGGACATATTACAGTCCTCTTCTGTGATGTTTTTAGAAACTCACATTGCCCTCCTGCTCCTTCCAGACACACAGGCTTCTCTGTGGCCCAGGGACACCACTTCCCTGCCTTTTGTTGTTGTTGTTGTTGTACTGGGGATTAAACCCAGGGGCATTCTACCTCCAAGCTACACCCCCAGCCCTATTTTTTTAAAAGTTGAAACAGGGTCTTGCTAGATTGATGAGAATCTCACTACTTGCTGAGGCTGTCCTCGAACCTGCAATCCTCCTGTCTCAGCCTCCCAAGTACTGACATAGGCATGCACCACAATACCCGGCTTCCTGCCTTATTTTAACTTACCCCCTTCCTTGGGACTTTACAGTTATCCTGCCATGCCAACTTTTTTTTTGGGGGGGGGTTACTGGGGATGGAACCCAGAGGCATTCTACCTCTGAGCTCTACCCCCAGCCCTATTTTTTATTTATTTTGAAACAGGGTCTCACTAAGTTGCAGAGGGCCTCACAAAGTAGCTGAGGCTGGCTACAAACCTGCGATTCTCCTGTCTCTGCCTCCCAAGTACTGGGATTACAAGCATGTGCCACCATGCCCGGCTTTTAGTTTTTATTTGGAAACAGGGTCTCACTACATTGCTGAGACACCTCAGTACATTGCTGAGGCTGGCCTTAAACCTGCAATCTTCCTGTCTCAGCCTCCCCAAGTACTGGGATTACAGGCATGCACCACCGCGCCATGCTCCAAACCAGTCCGTTGACTAAGCTAGCACAGACTGACTCATTTACACAGGGGTATCTTGGGGGTACAAACTGCTCAGAGCCAAGCTACCTCCTGGTGGGGGGCAGAACCCCAGCTGTGCTCAAGGACTGCAACAGTTGTGCCTTACACACAAGGAGGGGGCTGCATTTACCAAGGGCCAACCCTGGCCATGCTCAAACCCACCAAGACATTGAGACTCGGAGGTGAACTTGCCCAAGATGATGCCCATATTAGGGCTCCCTGAGACTCGGGTCTACCGCTCTCTTGTATCTCGTCCTCAGTTATGGTGCGGTCTTGAGCCCACAGGTTGGGGACAGATACCCTCTCTCCACATGTTATCTTCTGGTCTACCTGGAGAGCTGCTATCAGAATGACTCTGCACCCCCGGCAGGGCAGCACCTCCTTTCCAGACCCCCACCCTGTGATGTCTGTTTTCCTCTGCCCAGGGAGCGTCGCCGTGCTGTCTGCAGAGCAGAACCACAAGATTGACACATCCGTCCACTACAACATTCCTGAGCTGCAGGCCTCCAGCCGGGTCCCCCTGCCCCAGCATAACGGGCAACAGGAGCCCCCCGCTGGGAGGAAGGGCCCCCCCATGCAGGAGATGGACCGGGAATCAGAAGAGGAGGAGGACGACGATGAGGACGGCGAAGAGGATGACGAGGACGCCCCCAGGCGCAAGTGGCAAGGGATCGAGGCGATTTTTGAAGCTTACCAGGAACACATAGAAGGTACGGGGTGTGGGGAGATGGTAAAGTTTGGGGGGGAGGCTGTATCACTGACCATGCAGGGCTCCTGCCAGGCTCCATAGCTGCTCTGCATCAGTGCTGGGACTCTTTCCTGGGGTGCAACCAGAAGCAGGTATCAGAAGGCAAATGTGCCTGGGCTTCTGCAGAGGTCTGGGCCTTGGTGGCAATTCCTCAGGCCCTAATCCAAGGCCATTCTCACTGAAGATGTTTTGTTTTGGGGGGGGGGTAATTGCTAGGGATGGAACCCCCTAGCACATGCTAAGCGCTCACTCTGCCACTGAGCTACACCCCATGCCCTGGGGACCTTTAACACCAGCTGTATGTGGCGCCCATCACTCAGCATGACGGCTCGAACATGGGCCTGGCTGCATCTAAAAGTATTCTCTCACTCCAGTACTTGGGAGGCTAAGACAGGAGGATTGCAGGTTCGAGGCCAACCTCGGCAAATTCATGAGGGTTATGAGTTCAAGTCCAGCCTGAGCAACTTAGCCAGACCCTGTCTCAAAATAAAATGAAAAGGGCTAGGAGTGTAGTTAAGTGGTAGAACATTGCTTAGCCTGCACGTGGCCCTGGGTTCAATCCCCAGCACTGCCAAAAAAAAAAAAAAAGCCCACCACTCCCTTACATTGTTAAGTGCATACATATGTACTCAGAAGCAATATATCCAATTATTTTAAAATTTTAATGAGTGAACTGTACAAGTCTTTTCTGGGTTGGGGAGATTGGTGCCTTGTATGGAATTTTTCCATAACTCTACAGTTGTAAGGATATTTTTTCTGTATTTCTTTCTTGTTTGTTTTGGTACTGGGGATTGGACCCAGGGTTGTACTGCCTCCAAGCTACACCCCAGCCCTTTTTATTTTTTATTTTGAAATAGGGTCTTGTGAGTCATTGAGGCCAGCCTTTAACCTGCGATCATCCTGTCTCAGCCTCCCAAGTACCAGGATTTTAGGTGTGCACGGCTTCGTGTGGTGTGTGTGTATGTGTGTGTGTGTGTGTGTGTGTATATGTGTGTAGCATGGCAGTATGCTAACTGCATCTTCCCCCAGAGGCCCAAGCGTGCTGGCAGTGCACAGGCCCCTCTTCCGGCCCTTCTTCCTGCCCCTCGGGGCATGCCCATTGTGTGCTGTCTTTGGGTGTCCCTAGCTTGGCACCTCTGCTGTCCAGTGACTCCCTGACTCATTCTTCTCTGAGTTATTGCTCCACTGTTCTCAGCCCTTGACTTCTTCCCATGAATTTTAGGATCATTTTATTACAGTAAAGCCCCCCCCAAAATCCTATTAGGGTTTTCAGTTGCATTGAGTTTACAGGTTTAGGGGTAATTAGCCTCCTTGTCTATGAATATGGTTAATTGACACCCTTAGTTTCTTTTTCTCCATGACCATTTTTTTTATAGACTAGGTATCGGTTTTAGTTTTGGATTCTGTTTTTTGTTACCTGATTATGCCCTAGATAGGAATCATAGATGATCAGGCCTTTTACCAAAAAAGGGTGTGGTTTGTTCCTTTTGAATTTTCATAATTCTAATTTTCTTGTCATATTATAGTGCCTGGGATCTCTATTGTGGAGCAGAGGCACTGGCTGGGGCTTCTGTCATGTTGTGAAACCGTAGAAGCATTCCATTAAAAAAAAAAAAAGAAAGAAATAGTTCCCATTTGCTGAGTTCACGAGGCAGTTATCAAAAGTTAAGTAAAAGCCGAGTGTGGGAGGCTGAGACAGGAGGATCGCGGGTTCGAGGACAGCTTTGGCAACTTAGCGAGACCTTGTTTCAAAATAAAATAGGGCTGGGGGGTGTAGCTCAGATGTAAAATGCCCCTAGGTTCAATCCTTAGTGCCACCAAAAAAAAAAAAAAGTTAACTGAAGTATTTTCCATTCCTACTGATGTGGCCACTTTATTTTTTCCTGTGTTTGTCCCCGATGTCACTCTGTCCCTCCATTTATTGTTAGTGCTTTTTTAGGATTTCAGTTTAAATGGTAATAGACTAGTTTTACTGTACTCTTCGTTTTGCCATCAAAATCGTTCTAGCCTCTATAAAATCAGTCAGGCAGCCTGCCTTGTTTTTCAGTCTCTAAAACGCTTTATATCGAGAAAGGATTTATCCTTGAAGGTTTGAAGCCCTCTCCTATCAAAAGTAGGCCTGGCATTTTTTTATTTTTATTTAGGTACTGGGGATTGAACCCAGGGCATTCTATGTCTGAGCCACACCCCCAGCCTACTTTATTTTTTATTTTGAAACTAGGTCTCCCTAAGTTGCTGAGGCTGGCCTCAAACCTGCGATCCTCCTGTCTCAGCCTCCCAAGTACTGGGATTACAGGCATGGGCCACCGTGCCTGGCGGCCTGGTACCTTTAGGTGAGGCAGAAGTTTTATTTTACAGCTTCAACTGAAAGCCTTGTTTTTTCATTTCTTTTTGAAAGATGCATTTTAAAGCCATAAATTTCCTCCTGTCTTCCTAATCTGTATCTCTTAAACCGCCTTTCGATTCAAGGTCCTTTAGCACTATCCCATTGGGTTGGGTTCGTCTATGTCTATCTGTACAAGTCAAAGGGCCGGGGGCACAGTGGTCCGTCCACAGAAGCCTTTGTAGGCTGCAGTGGAGAGAGGCTGTCTGGCACCGCGGAACCAGGAAGGTGACAGAGCGCCACCTCTTGTCTTTCAGAGCAAAACCTGGAGCGGCAGGTATTGCAGACGCAGTGCCGGCGGCTGGAGGCCCAGCACTACAGCCTCAGCCTGACGGCAGAGCAGCTCTCGCACAGCATGGCGGTGAGTCGGGGAGGCCTCTTCGGACACCAGGAGTCAAGGCGGTATAGACAGGTTCTAGAGCTGACTCTGCTCCTAAGAGGTTGAAACTTGTAGTCTTTGGGGGGAAAACTGAGCTAAGGAGGGCACTGGGGAATATTGATTTTGGCAGGGTAGAGATGCTGTTTCATCCCCCTTTCGGGGATCACTCCTTGCCTGCATCAGTCTCCCCAACTGTGATTTGCTGAGGACAGCAGAAGAGGATTTTATTGGCAAAGGAAAGCTCTAGAGGTTAGGAAACCCCGCCTGCTCACCTGCGGCCGCGCATCTTCCAGTGATGCGGTCATCCCTCGCCGGGCTTCCTCCTGGCGGTGGCGATGCGAGCAGGGCTCAGCGCCTGTGAATCTGCTGGTTCTAAGAGCTCGGGCTCTGCGCTGAGCTAGCAGCACACGCTGGTTTTCAGAGCACGTATTGCCAGAATCCAAGACTCGGGAAGAACAAGTCCCGACTGTCCGAAAACATCCCCCGCCCAAGTCTGTCTTTTCAGTACCAGGTTTCCCTCTCCACAGTGCGACCGTGCGCCACAGGTTGGCTTAAGGGTGGAAAGGGTTTGTTTTGATGCGACTTTTCCTCTCCCCAGGAGTTGAGGAGCCAGAAGCAGAAGATTGTCTCCGAAAGGGAGCGGCTCCAGGCGGAACTGGACCACTTACGGAAGTGCCTTGCCTTGCCCGCGATGCACTGGCCTAGGGGCTACTTTAAGGGATATCCGAGGTGACGGTGTCCCTTGCACTAGGCCGAACCTATAGTATAGAAATATTATCTATTTTATTACCTTGAATATTTAATATTTTTCACTGGGAGGTTTGAAGCTTAAACAATGAGAATGTGCCATGCATGAAGCAAAGGATTCCAGGCTCCAGAAACAAAGCAAACGAACGAACTCACCTTGACCTCAATGCGACTGAATCACCTTTGTCACTCAGCGAGCAACCAGTGTAGGACACCCATAGTTTTTCTTTCTAAAGGCGGTTTTATTCCTTCTTCCCCCCACGTCATTCTTTTTCTTAATCTAAAAATGAAGGCTCCATTACCAACACTAAACATCATTTTTTGCCCCCGGTGCACGTGAATGGATCAGGCCCGGCCGGTTCTGTTTCTTGTGTCGCCGTGTTACAGTGCCGTAAGAACCAAGGTCCTCCCCAGGAGCGAGACTTGCTTCCGCTGAAAGAAGGGTGGGTGCATTGTAAGGAAAGGGCTTGTTTCAGTTACTTTTCTGCAAAATTAGCTTCAAAGCGACAGGTCCTAGGAGCACACAGAGCACTCCAAGGTTTTCCCTGGAAAAGCTCTTACCTAAAGAGAAAATGAATCCACAAACTGAAGGTACCTTTTTATTACTCCGTGGGGGAGGATGTACAGGCTCTGTGTATACACGTACTCGCACCCACCAAATTGTTACTGCGGTGGGTGGGGTTTTCATACAAACGTAAATTTTGAGAGAAAAGTCTAAGGTGCTTCAGCCTTGTACTGTGTATATATTAAAAAAAAGTTTTGTATGTTTTTATTACTTTAATTATTGTTATAAAAAGCCTGCCATTTTTAATATGTGGTTTGGGGGATTTTTGTTTGTTTTTTCCTGTTTGGGGGTTTTGTTTGTTTTTTGTTTGTTTTTCTGGGCAAAAAAAAAAAAACCTTGCTTTTAGTGTTTGTACTGCTGCTGGTCAGGACATTAAAATATTGAAGTGTTTTTAAAAATTAAAGAAGAAGAAAAGTAAAAGAGCTTACCACTGGCGCCTATGCGATCACTTCATTTTTGAGTTGCACCAGAAACCGATGTAGGAAGCCATGCGTTACTTACCCACCCCGCCCTCGGCCCCTGCCCGAATTTGGATAAGGTGATAGCAGAAACCCCGCCGCTGAGACGGGAGGAGGAGGGACGGTCTGGAGGGAACAAGACATCCTGTGTGGGACAGCCATGTGCACACCCGGGCTGGGGCTTTCTAAGGGAACCTTCTAGAAAGTGAACTCTCTCTGCAATAGCAATCTGAGATGCCCGAGAGCAGGTGCAGAGTAGGAACGTCGGAGGTTTAGATGCAAAGCTTTGTAAAGGCCTGACGTACGGTCAACGCTGGCCGGGCTCAACTCTTCCTTTTGAACTTACTGTGACAGGCACGGGGATGGCTAGAAACTGGGCAGATCACACCGCTGTGAAGCAGGGGGGTGCCTCCTTGTCCCGATTACTACTCCTTCAGGCAATGCTTGATCTAGGTCAAGAAGGCACCTCTGATGGGAAAGGGCTCTGACCAGAGGCCCCAGCTGCCACTCACTGTCCTGGGCGTGGGGTGGGGGAGGAGGCCCGAGCCTGACCTTTGCCAGCCACTCGCTGCAGCACTCAGTGGCCGTGCCCTGAGCCCCAGCCCTTGCTGTGCAGAGCAGCTTGCTGGCAGCTGGCAACGTGTCGCTTATCTGCCCCCACACAGTTTGCTTTGTACGCCTGCCAAGAATCTTCCAGTTATTAGCAAACTCAGACAAAAAGTGCCTCCAGCGTTGCCAGCAGTCAACCGGCACCTTCCTCGCCCCAGAAGCAACTAGCACAGAACCTGAAGGCTGCGCCGGGGGCTTCTCCCCTGCCAGGACACGTTGCGCAGTGTGTGGCGGCAGCTCCACTGCCAGCGATCGGGTCAAAATGTCACAATTCCTTTCTCTCAAATCTGCTTGCTGTTTCTGGTGTGAAGGCTTAAGAGTCACACCTCAGCACTCACACCCAGGCCACCTCCCACACCAAAGATGTCTGGGTGCTCTTGCCAACCAGCCTTTGGTAATGGCTTTGGCTAAAGTCAAAGGGAAAAGGAGATCTAATAACTTAATGGGAAAGAGAGGCAGGGCCTGTCCCTACATCCCAGGGGAAGGAGCGTTCCCTTGGTCAGCTGGCGTTATGAGCAGTTCATGGCACGTGGAACAAAGGATAGGTCTGCCCGGGGTGGGAGCCGAGGTGCTTAGCTAGCAATAACTGCTCTCTCCCTTCCCAACGGAAGGACCGGCCTTGCCTGCCTGCCCCCCGGCTTCTCCACCGCGCGGCCTCGCCTTTCTCCCCTTCCCGCGGAGATCTCTGGGTATTCTTGTGCTCAAGAAGTAATGACAATCACAACTTAAGTACAAACCGGTAAGGCAGCATGCATAAATGAAGAAAAGGTAAGAAACTGTCTCTAGGGAACGGCACCACTCAGGCAGAGTACCAGCAATGGTTTTCCCACCTGGCAATTTTATAATCTGAAAACACCTATTTCAAATGATTCTGAAAGGACACAGTACGTCTAAGTCTGTTTGCAGTTGGGCTTAACAAAAATTGACAAACGCGCAATCGCTGAAGCCTTTCGTGCAGCTTCTTCACGTTGAGTTTAAAGTGAGCTGAGCGGTGTGTCACGTTTGCTCTAGAACTGATTATGCAACCTGTGTCAGTATTTATGCGAATACCTCCGTCCCTCTCAACTCCGCGTCTACCCCGACCACTGGGAAGAGGCAGCTGCCATCTGTCCTGACAGGGAATTCACTAAGTTGTGAGGGACACATTGACGCTAGATCATGGTGGAAACACAAGTTGTTCCTCTTTGTTTCATATGATCAGAGCCAAACTGACAAACTACCGTGTTCCCCAACCATGGCCTCAGACAAGTGACCGAGATAGGATTTGCAACATTTCAGCTCTAATCTTAACGGAATAAAACACTTAATTGGCACTATCATGGTAGTAGATTATACCCCTAAGAATATTCAGAGTATTCAAAGGAGCCTACACCTTCAGCAGCAAAGAATCAAAACACAGGAAAAGTTAAGTTGATAGCAAAATATTTTCCTCAAGTAGCTCACAATACTGCCAAATCTCAAAAGCTAAATTTCAAACCAGACACCCCTCCTTCCCTCTGAGCCACAAGAAGTGTAGACAATTCCAAGAATCCACCACGAGGTGGAGCCGGTTAGCACAGACAGACTCTGTTCCTCTTTAAAGCTCTGTTAGCCGCTTGGCAGCGATCTCTGTACTCTTTCCAGTAACCAAGCTTCGACTTGACTCTTTGCAGTAGCCTGCCCCCAACTCTGATCCACTGCTTACCTTAAGCTCCTAGACTCTGCCTCGACCCAGGGAAGACGCGCGCGCTGGCTGTGTACGCTTGCGCGTGCCCTGTGCTTCACTACTAGGATGGTAAACCCCGACTCGGTGGGAGGGAGGGCAGGCCACGGTGCCTCGGTCACTGGGGGCAGTTTAGATGCTGTGAAATTAAACCTGTTCTAAGTGTACTTGTTTGAATTAACTGTATTGTAATATTATTTGTTGAATGTAGTAATTAGGTATTTATGAATATATTGCTGTAATTTCTGACATCCAAAAAATAAAATCTTCCTAAATCATATTAAGAGGAAAATCTTTTTTATAATAAAATAAGACACCGCCACCCCCTTCAAAAAAAGAGGTCCTCAACTATATAGCTTTATGGGTGAAACGCGGAGGTACTGGGCCATACCTCAGCTGGTGTTCCGGTGGTAAGAGCTAGGTACTAGGGGTGAGAGCTGAGACACAGGCCCCCTGAAGGAACCCAGGTGAAATCTGAAGGATTCAGAGCAAGGCTGAAATGAAAAACCAAGTCCTAGCACCTGAAACTGAAGCACACCCTAAATCAGAGACCCCGTCTTCTGGTCCTGATCCTCAGGTCTTGCCCTCCGGTGTTCAAATGATAACCAGCAACCGGAGCAGAACAACGGTGCTCAAGTCATTTGAACCCAAAAAGAACAGACATGAGACAATGGTCTAGAACCAGGGACACGTGCATATTCACTCGGGCTCCTGAGCCACACGCCGCAGCTTTGATCCCCTGGGTGCTCAGTCAAAAACAGGCTGGTAAGAGAACCTTCTACTTACTGTATGGCGCTGGACAAGCATTTCCCCTCTAAGGTCATACAGTCTCCATAAAGGACCTAACAAAAAATGCTAGAGTTGAGTAAGTTTTCTCTTAGGAAAAAGGTAATTTCCTGAGCCTCTAAGGTCTCCAACAAGGAGCTCTTCCCCTTAATCCACCAAGAGCGGCATTAGAGGCCTGACTTTTCTTCCTAGCGTTGCCTTAAGCCTCACATGACACATTGGGATTAGTTTCCCCCCAACTTGATAAGCAAACAAGACATCCAGGGTGCTGGTCTGAAGTTTCCAACTGACTGCCGCATACCTGTTGGTTTAGCTTATCGGATCATCTTGGCCACAGGGCTTACTCCTTTTACCTGGTAGGACAGAAACCCAACAAAGCCAGATTTGAACTGATAGATTCGGACTGATCGCATTTTTATTGTGGATTGGAGCTTAGATGATCAACACTGGGCAACACCTGCCATCCTCCTCTGCGAGCAACCTCTGTAGGGGATTCTAAATTTAGCCCAGGAAACTGGGATGGAGAAGGGAAAACAGCCCCTAGCCACATCACTGCTCCTCCACCTCTACCCATCACAACAAATGCCCGTGTGTGACAGCTTCACGCAGAAAACCTAGGGCTCTGCCAGAGAGAAGAAACTGCCTAAAGCTTTTCTCTTTCTCCCATAAAAGAAAAGCTGGCTTCTAGAATTACATGGGGAACCGAACATTCAGGGGAGCGAGTTTTAAGGTCTAATCACAAGTTTGTTGCGTCTCCACCAATGTTATAGATCTATTCCCTGTGCCATTACGTGTGTTTTTCATACATTCGAAACTGTTTCCAGAAGTCCAGAACGAGGGGCACCTCTACCATGTTCTGAGCACTCACACCCCCCAGCAAGCTCCTGTGGGAACAGACCTTGCAAACCACAGGCTTGCTCTACAAGTCCTGAGACGGGGCACTCTCGGTGGGCTGCAGGCTGGTGCGGAGCTTGTACATGTGGCGGAGCGCTTGCGTGAGGAAGGCCCCACTGGTGTTGATCTCCATCAGGGTCAAATTGTCCAGCTGAAACAAAACAGCGCGCCAAGTTGCCCAACGAGTGTTTCATTCTGAGTTAAAGCTGAACTCTACTAAATAAAAACAAGAAAGCACTGACTTTTTCTTCTTTTTTTTAAATGTGCTGGTGGGAGCTGGGCGTGGTGGTGCACGCTTGTAATCTCGGTACTTGAGAGGCTGAGACAGGAGGATAGCAGGTTGCAGGCAGCCTCAGCTACTTAGTGAGGCCCTCCACAACTTAGCGAGATCCTGTTTCAAAAATAAAAAATAAGCTGGGGGTGGTGGCACACCCTTGTAATCCCAGTCCTTGGGAGGCCGAGACCAGAGGATCCGGGTTCGCGGCCGGCCTCAGCTACTTAGTGAGGCCCTCCGCAACTTAGCGAGACCCTGTTTCAAAATAAAGAATAAAAAATAGGGCTGGGGGTGGAGCTCAGAAGTAGAATGCCCCTGGGTTCAATCCCCAGTACTACAAATAAGTAAATAACTGTGCTGGTGGTGCTAAAAACCAAAGCCAGGGCATGAGGTCACTGGCCCATGCAGACTCTAGAGTGCCAGGGCACCTGGGCAGGCACTCTACCACTGAGCCACACTCCCTGGCACAACTGTTTGAACCAGAAGCACAGCTAGCAAGCCCTGCTTACGACAGCCTAAGAGGCAGAATGCTGTGTGAGATGCTCCAGCAGCATCCAAATCCTCGGAGGCCAAGCCGCCAGCACCAGGCGGGAGGTGGCAGAGGGAGGGCTTCACCTACCTTGGCGTGAGCCTCCTGCTGCAGCACAAAGCTGTCAGCAGACACCCGGAGCTTGGCCATGCGCGTGTCCCAGACATCCTTGACCAGGGTCCGGATTGCATCCGCTTTGGGGATGTTGTCAGAAGCACTAAAGAAAACGGGGTAAAATAAGGAAGGGCACACTCAGCCAGGTGTGGTGGAGCATAGCTGTCATCCCAGTACTTGGGAGGCTGAGACAAGAGGATTGCAGGTTCGAGGACAGCCTCAGCAATTTAGTGAGACAATTTCAAAATAAAAGGGTTGAGGGTGTAGCTCAGAGGCAGAATGCTCCTGGGTTCATTCCCAGTACCAAAAAAAAAAAAAAAATTAAAGTAAAGCAATACCTGACAGAAACGGCTTTTTAAATAATGCTACTTGGCTGGGCATGGTGGCGCACGCTTGTAATCCCAGTGAGCAGATCTCGACCTCTCTACCAGCCATCCAGGCTCGCAAGCCAGCAGGGAAGGAAACTCTAGCACTTTGCAAAGCATTTTTGAACCCCAGGAAAGCCCTGAGGGGTAGGGACTGAACCACTCTACAGGTAAGTCAAAAGTTACAAAAATCACAGAAGAAATTGCTAATTAGCATAAACATCATACATCCACACATGGCAAGGCTTTGGGTAAAAGTTTAAAGTCAGCGAGGGGACTAACAGCTTTCTTTTGTGAGAGATAACTGTAGATGAGGCTTTGAAGAAAGAGACAGACTAGAAGATAAAAGCAGAGGCGAAAATCTGTCCATTACCAGACACCCTAGGCTAAGCGAGCGAGTCTCCACCCACCACAGTTAGCTCAGGACTGGTAGGTGGTGGATCCATGGTATAAAGTTTATGTAGTGAATTTTATTCATGAACCCAAACATTTAGATCTGTACTCTGAACAGTAGGTTACAGAACAAAGGATCCTAGGTCCTTGTCAGCTCAAGTGCAGAACAAAGGTAAAATTAGGTCCCTTAGCTGAATAAATTATAGAACAAGGTTTTAGATTGGAAGTATATATATAATATACTGATCCTCAAAAGGAAAAATGGACAGACCCTTTACCTGGGATGTGCTTCCAGGTCCTCTCCCTTCCCAGCCAGGGTCCTCGCTGCCCAGGGCGTTTCGCTTGGACCCCTCTGGGGACATCCTCTCCCAGGGGCTCCCTATCATCACAGAATCCACACCCCCACTCCCCTACACCTGCTCATGTTCTATGCATACCCAGATAACTCCGCTTCCCCAAGTACACCAACCCCTCACACCGTGCCTGTCATAGCTCCTCCTCCTCTCCGCCCTCTCCCCTGACCCGCCCAGGGAATTCCTCACCTGGAGCTCTTCTGAGCCCTCCTCTGGCACCAATAGGCCTGATGCACTCCCAAATCTCTCCCGACATCTCCTGATGCGATCACATCTCTCCCCCACCAGACCAAGAACTCAACCCACGTGACCATCTCCAGGTCTAGCGCAATGCTCTGCACATTGTTGGTTCTCAGATTTTATCGAACGAAGGGGTGAACTGCAGTCTCCTGTCAACCTACGGACAAGTCTGTGTTAGGTACCCAAAGTCCTCCTTTAAATCCAGCAGTGCCATTCCGTGGCTCCTAGCCCTTCCGGCTGCTCTCAGCGCGCAGAAGTACAGACCTGGCTTTTAGTTCTAGTTCTGCTCTTGGGTTCCTCAACCAAAAGATGTTCAGGGAGCTTCAAGAGCTGGACATTTTGCAAGTTACCTTCTAAGTGTCTCCCAGGCAAAACTGTCTACACTTGCCTGTCCTTCGACTGATTTCACTCATTCATTCAACAAACAGGCACACCGGGCACTGTGCTGAGGACACAGCATATTCAATACAGTCCCTGCCCACTTAGAACAAGTGTATGGAGCCGGGCGTGGTGGCACACGCTTGTAATCCCAGTACTCTGGGAGGTGGAGACCGGAGGATCCGGGTTCGCGGCCAGCCTCAGCTCTTTCTCCCCCTGTCTCTCTCTCTCTCTCTCTCTCTCTCCACCTAGTGAGGCCCTCCACAACTTCGTGAGACCCAGTTTCAAAATAAAAGTATAAAAAA